>JAJKLF010000054.1:0-178868 GCA_022984865.1 Hypomontagnella submonticulosa | reverse complement strand
TATTAGGTTAATAAAGGACAATAAAGAATATTAAGGAAAAAGAGAAAAAAAGAAGATAATGTTAATAAAATTATTAAGTTAATATTTTATATATAAATCTCTTACAATTATTAAGGCATTTATTTTATATTTAATTTATATTAAGGGATTTTCTTATAATTTAATGTTATTTTCTTATTATTATGGATTGGGTACTTTAATTATATTATATAAACTGAATAATTATTATATTATTTAAAGGAAAAGTAATAACTTTTAATTTAAGAAATCTCTTAATAGATTTAATAAAAGTAATATAAGGAAATTTATTATTATTAAGTAGAAACTTTGTAATAAATGTTAAATCCAGGGATTTTATTTTTAATTAATTAAGTGAGATGATTAAGGCAAAACTAAATATTTTTTTAGAAAGAAAAAAGAAAGCGAAATAGTTAAAATATAAATAAAAAAAAGCTTATTTTATATTTTAAAGTGATGTTAGTGATTTATTAAATGATAATATGCCTATAACTGCTTTAAAGTAATTTAAAAGAAGAGATTTTAAGTGTATTTTATTTAATTTTATTTTTAAGGAAAAGAAACATAATAATAAAGTGGAGTTTAACAGGTTTTTAATAAACTTTAAGGCTTGTTTTCTTCTAAATAAGTATGAAACTTTAAGAAAGAAAATGTTCTTTATAATTGCTTGTTTGTTAGGAAGTATTTAAAGAAAGTAGTAGTATTGAGTTAGGGCAGGGAGACTTAGGGGCGTCACGTGACCTTTTCTATATAGCTTCGTGCAGCGTGGCTTACGGCCACGTCAGCACACTTTTTTAGCATTAACACACATCATATTAATTTAGGATTTTACTTATTTGCTTTGCATCTCTCGATCAAAACTATGACGTATGAGGGCCGGAGCGTAGAGCTTAGTTGAAGCCGTAAGCCTTAATTAAAGACTTTTATCTTGTCTTTTAGAGCACTTTACTCTAACTTAATATTATTAGGTTAATAGGAAATTTGATAATATTTTTTAGTTTAAGATGATTAGGTGGTTGTGTAAGAGTTTTAATAATAAGGAATCTTAAAGCTTAAACATATTCTAATTTATAAAAGATTTAAAATAAAAAAAGGATAAATTATTTATAGATTTTTTAAAATGTTTTAAAGTAATTAAGATAAGAGATTTTAATAAATATATCGAATAAGTTAAGATAAATAAAATGCTTGTTAAATTAAGGAAAGATTTTTATATTAAAATTAAAAGAAAGTTAATCTTAAAGAACTATATGGAATTAATTAAAAAGGCTTTTTTTTTTAAATTTATGTTTAAATTTATAATAATAATAACTTTTTCTTAAAGTTTAAAGGATAACCTACAATCAAATAAGAAAAAGTTTATTTAAAATATTTTATTTAATCTTAAGCTTAAATAAAAAAAAAGTAATGATGGAGTAATTAATATTACATTAATAGCTTTATAAGGAAATTTAAATAAGTGTTATAATTGTGATAAAAAAGGTTATAAGTGTTATAATTATCTTAAGATATAATATTATAAGTGTTAATAATAAAGATATTATACAAATTACTGTCTAAATAATATTAATATATTTATAATTAAAGTTAATTTTTTATTAATATAAATAAGAAAGGTAATTAATTTAATGGTGATTTAATAAGGTAGCCATTCTTTATAATATTATTTTAAAGCTAAAAGGAGGTTAAGATTAAGGGGAAAATGAGTGTTAATTAAAGTATTAATAGATATAAGTTTAGATTATAATATGGTATATTTTAGATATATTTTATTTAAAATAAGAAGAGATTTTATATTTAATAAGTTAGTATAAGGTTTTTATAGATAAGGTATCACTTTAGGTTAATTATTAATGGTTTTTAAGATTAAAGATGAGTGGAATTATATACGAAGTATTTATGAAAAAATTTAAATAATTAATTATAATTTTAGATATAATATGGTGTTTAAGATCTTATGGATTAATTAAGTTTATATTAGAATGAATGGTGTGAATTAAGTATGGTATTATCCTTTGAATGTTAAAGAAATTAAATGTGTTATAGGATAAAAAGTGATTAAAAAAGTAATGATTAAATATAATAAAGTATTTATTTTTTCCATTTTTAATATTAAATTTTTTGTTTAATAAATTGGAGGATATTTTATGATATAGTTAGGAATATGCGATTTAGATATAAGATTATCGCTTAAATATTCGGATTTTTAAAATATTTTTGATATTATCAAAGTAGTTATTTTTTTAAACCATACCGATTAGGATTATGTTATTAATTTAAAAAAGGGAAAACGCCTTATTTATAATCTTATTTATTCTTTGGTAAAATTAGAATTAAAAGTTTTAAAAAAATATCTTAATAATGTTTTAAAGAAAGGATAAATCTAGCTTTTTTATAGTATAATTAAATCCCTTATACTCTTCATTCTAAAAGTTAGTGGTAAGTTAAAGCTTTATATAAATTATCAAAATCTAAATATGATTATTAAGAAAAATAGGATTGTATTATTATTAATTAATAAGATATTAAATAAATTAATAGGTATAAAATATTTTACTAAATTAAACTTTAAAGATATATATTATAAGCTTTATATCCAGAAAGATAATAAATAAAAAATGGTATTTTAAATTAAATATAGGTATTTTAAATATTTAATTATGTCATTTAGATTTACCAACGCTTTAACGTTATTTTAGAAATATATTAATCATATATTAATAGGTTTAGTAGATATAATCTATATTATTTATTTCGATAATATTTTAATTTATTTGAAAAATATAAAAACTTATATAAAAGATATATATGTAATATTAGAAAGGTTTTAATAATGGAAATTATACGTTAATTTAAATAAATATGTATTTTATTAAAAAAAGGTTACATTTCTTAAATTCATTATCTTCTTAAATAGAATTAATATAAATAAAGATAAAATCCTTGTTATTATTAAATAAACCAACCTTTAAATTATATAAAAGCTTTAGATTTTCCTGGAATTTATAAGGTTTTATCGATATTTCATATAAGATTATACAAAAATAACTATTATTTTAATTGATTTATTAAAAGGAAAGACATTAGAACTCATCTAACTTAATACGATATAATAAGAGGCATTTATAAAATTTAAATTAAAGTTCATAAAAGCCCTTATTTTAAGATATTTTGACCCGTAACTACCTATTAAGATAAAAATAAATGCATCTTAATAAATTATTAAAATAGTTTTATCCTAATTATATAAGGATAGGTAACACCTAATAACATACATATCACAAAAGTTCTAAGGCATAAAAATTAACTATTTCACGCTAAACACTAAAATATTAATTATAACTAATTTTTTTAAGAAATGGAGGTATTATTTACTTTATTTAGATAAGAAAGTAGATATTATTATAGATTATTTTAATCTTTATTATTTAATAGAAAAGTTAAAATTAAATAATAGGTAAATATAATAAATTAAATTACTAATTATTTTTAATTTTAAAATCATTTATTATCCTAAAACATTTAACCTGGTTAATAAAATGTTATGTTGCTTTAATCATATAAATTATTAAGGTAAAGAATAATTATATAAGGAAGCTTTGCCTCACTTTAAGAGATTATTTATAAAAAATATTAATGTTATAGCTAAAGATTAAGTAATAAAAGTGAGTTTCATATTAACTGAAAGTTATATTAAAGAAAGTAATATATTATTTTAATTTTTAAATAAGTTTAGAAATAGTTAGGAATCATTAGAGGATAAGTATGATTCCCTTATAAAAGAGAGTTAAAGTAATCTCTCTAAAGTAATATTAATAAACAAAGCGATAGGAAGGCTTTTAAAGTTATCGTTATTAGATAATATTAGAAAAGAATAGTAAAAGGATCTTTTTTTAATCTAATAATTATAAAAGAATTAATAAGAGATTTGGGACGTTAATAATTTGTTATGAGGTTATGATGTTAATAATTTAATAAAATATAAAGATTGTATTTATATCCTATCTATCTTATAATTTATTATGTTATATTTAATATATAATATAAAAATAGCTGGATATTAAGGCATTATTAAAATGTTAAAACGATTTGTAGAGGTTTATTATTAGGATAGTATATGATTTAATATTAAGAAATATATAAGTAGTTATGTTATATATTAAAGAATAAAAATACGTTGTCATTTATTTTATGATAAATTAGGATCATTACTAATCCTAAATAGATTTAGAAAAGAAATATTAATTAATTTCATAATGAGATTATCGGAATCTTACTTATATTTAAGTTGTATTAAAGATAATATCTTAATAATTATTAATTGTTTTTTGAAATATGTTTTATATATTTTAGTAAATAAAAACTTAGATATAAGTGGTCTTATGGATGTTTTTTTCTATAAAGTCTTCTTACGTATAAATTTATTAGATGACATTATTTTAGATTGAAGTTTGTTATTTATGAGTAAATTTTAAGCTATTTTATATTATTATTTAACAGTTATGAAAAGGTTAAATGTTGTATTCTATCTTTAAATGGACGGGTAGATTGAATGATAAAATCAAAATCTTAAACATTATTTAAAAGTATTTTATAATTTTAAATAGAATGATTAAGTTATAAAATTGGTATTAGTCGAATGAGTTTATAACATATCTATTTATTTAACACATTATTAAACCTTAACATATCTATATTTAAGATTTATTCTAAAAGACCTTTACAACTTAATTATAGATAAATTAAAGTAATATAATATAAAAAGAAATGATCGCATTTAACAGTTAGTTAAAAACTAAAAAAACGCAAAAATTCTTTTATATACCGTTAACGAAACATATATAAAATATTATAATAAAAAACGATTACCACATTTTTTCAACATTTATAACCTTATCCTAATTTTTATAAAACACATTAATCAAAAACAACCAGCTAAAAAACTCGCAAATAAATATTTGAAACCATTTAAAATATTTAAATAAATAGGATATTATGGTTTAATTTATAAATTAAAACTATTAAAAAGATACTAAATATATAATATATTTAATATAAATAACTTTAAGTTATTTATTCCAAGACTAAAAGAAGAACTTATAAAATAAAATATTACGCCTATAAATAAAAATAAATTCAAAATAGAAGCAATTTTAAACTATAAAAATAAAGGAAAGAACAAGTAATATCTTATTCATTAAATAAGCTATAACCTAGAAAACAACTCTTAGAAATTAACTACAAGAATATTTAAAGGTATTAAGATAAAATACAAACGCCGCATTTATAATAATTATATAAAGTAAATTATTTACCACCAGCATTATTTAAACCTTTTTAGTTATTATTATTACCATTATTATTATCATTATCATTATTATTTTAATTACCATTTTAGCCGGGAGTTAACATATTATTATAAAGCTTCGATAAGGAAGTTAAAAGCTAAAAGTAAAAAGCCTTTAAAATCTTATTACCATATAATATAATGATATCGTTAAGCGTAAAAATATTTACAATAACTTTCTCTAAACTCTTTTACGTTTTGTATAAAACCATAAATATATTTTTATCCTTATATTCTTTCTTTTTTTTACGGCACTTAATTATATAAGATTTATTTTTATTCTTACGATTTTTTATTTTTTAAAAACCCTTTTTTATATTACGTTAAGTAATTATAATAAAATTTTCATATATGTTTAATTATAGAAAAGTTTAAAATTAAGAGTATTTATAACGAAAAGATTTAGATTTATTAATAAAATGATTTGAAGATTTTTTACATAAATTTTATTACGTAAAAATAATTATAATACATATTAAACGAAAACTTAAATAATAAATATAACGAAAAATTTATTTTTTTATAATGGTAATCGCTAGAAACATATCGTTAGTATTTAATTAAGAGGTTTATTATTTGCACCCCACGTTTTTGTTATTAAGGGCTTATTTACACCTTAATACATGTGGTAAGGCTTGGGCTTAAAGCTGTTAAAGCTCGGCTGTAAAAGCCGAAATATACTTAAATAACTTTACGAAAACAGCTTACATCATTTTAAAACTTATATTAATTGAAAGGTAACTTAATTATGAATTAATTTATCTCGATTATATCGTTATACGATATTTAATTGTAAAATTATCGTTATAAGTAAATATGTTATTATTTCCATGTTTAAGTTATATTACATAATACTTTTCGGCAGTTACATTTCATTTTAAGCGTAGATTTCGTCCAAAAACACGTATAAATAACTTAATAATCAGATATTGTAAACGTTTAAAATTAAAATTGTTTGAAAACGCTTAATTAGACAAATTAAATGATATAAGTTGTATGGATTAAAGCTTTAGATATATGAAATTATATGAAAAGATAAGTTGGTTAAACTAGCTTTGATGCAAGGCTTTAGCGGCCCCGAGCGTGGGCCTCGCCATATGTATTAGGGTGTAAATAAGCCCTCGATAGCAAAAACATGGGGTGTAAATAACAAACCTCTTAATTAAAATAACTAAAAATACAATCAATATAATTAAAGTTAATCGTAAAAATATATATACTCTCGGTTTTAAGATATAAATAATCATCTTTATTAATATTAAAATACTAATTTATTATAATATAAACGTAACGTTGGTAAAGCATAACATAAGATTTACCTTTTTATTCGGCTATTATATTAATTAATTTTATAAATAAAGATTTAAAAGTTTTAAAATTAGGTTTTTCATTAAATTCTTCTAAAAAATTCTTAAAAAAATAGGTAAGAAAAATGTTATTATATGTACGATAAAAACGCATATTATCGTTACAAAACCAAGCTATCAGACAACAACAACAAGATTTATAAAGATAAATAATAATTGTAAAAAGCAATTTACGCATAAAAGGGGTCCATATATTAAAACATAAATGTTTAATATATATTTTAATTCTTAAAGATAAAAGCATTATTAAAAAAGGAGATTTTATTAGAATAAGGTAAGAGAATGATAAATCATATATAAATAATAAGAAGAATTATACATTAATATATACAAAATAAGTGGTTTAAACGAAATAAATTAAAACTTAGAGCTACGAAAAAGCTTACACAATAATCTTATATAAACTTTATTAAAAGTTTCGTATAAATTTTAACAAGAATTAAGTATAAATTAAGATAAAACCTTAAAAAAAGAAAATATATAAATACTTCATAAGAAGAAAAATACTAAATTATATAAAAGATAGCAAAAAATATTAGGGAAGGAGAAAAAAAAAGAGGATAGCGTTAATAAAATTACCAGGCTAACATTTTACATATAAATCTCCTACAACCATTAAAGCATTCATTTTATATTTAATTTATATTAAGGGATTCTTCTTATAATATATGTAAAGTAATATTTTACTTATACCTATACGTTATAAATCTTAAGTTATTTTTTTTCCTTTTATATTAAAAAGTAAGTACTTAAATAATTAGCATTTAATAATAATATTTAATAATAAAACCTCATATCTGCTTATTATAAAGCAATATTAAAACTTTATTACAACATTTTCTAAGGTTATTTGTAATGAATATTTTATAATATTTAAGCATTTAATATATTAAAAACCTAAATAATTATAAATTTTTCTTTTATTTAGTTTAAGCTTAAATTTAATATGCTTAAATTGATTGATCTTTTCTTATAAAAGATATTTATATCTTATTTAAATATTGATTAATTTAAATTTGATTGATTGTAGGTAGTTATCATAATTAGTGTTAAATAAGGCTAAAATCAGCTAAATTTAAGCCTTATTTTGAATATGACAACTAGTCATTTGGACTTAAACTGAAGGAGTTACGTCCCATACAAGCTACCCTGTAACTACTTTATAATTACCCTATAGCTACCCTGCAACTGCAGAAACAAACAAAGAAACCACGGAAACGTTGATCTTATATTCTTATAAAGAAATCATCAACGTCAACACTCCTTTATTTAATAAATAAAACCGAATATTAGCCGTTTTTATATGTTATATAAAAGAAATAAAGAAATAAGGAATATTTCTTTATTATATAAATTTTATATAAGAAAAGATAAATCCACTTATTATAGTATATACATAATATAATTAATACAATCATTACTTATCTTATAAGCATTTAATTTTATACAATGATTATTATCTTAAATATTTATTATAAATATATATATATATATATATACATATAATATATATATATTTATATTATTATAAGCCAGTATTATTCTTAACTTTTACGTTTTTATAAATACTTATATATAAAGCTTAAATGTTTTATTTATACATAACCTTACGCACCTTCTAACAATTAGTAATATTTAAAAAACCTGTTTTTTAGAAGATATATTTTTAGTTTATTTAACATCTGCTTATAAAAAGTTTATTAAATTAAGCAGATCCTTCCACCTTTTTTTATCCATTATTATTAATTATAATATTCATATTTACTATCATTTTTTAAGAGTTAAAATAAGCTTATATTTAGGAAATTATGATATTTATGAGTTAAAGCATTTTAAGGCAAATAATGCTTGGATTTCATTTAATTTATATTGTAAGATTTTATTATTATTTATAGTAATTATTATCCTTTTTATTTCTGACTTTGAAAGCTTCTTTAATGTTATAAAATTATTTTCTGTTTAAGCAAAGAGCTTAATATTAAAGCCAACTTTATCGTAATTCATCATGTTATTTTTCTTAGATGGTCAAAATAATTCGATAAATCTGAGGGATTTTTACGTTATAATATTAACAAGATTAATAAATTAATTTAAAATATTTAAACCAATAAAGCTATATATACATTTAAATGCAGAATAAATAATTTATCAATGTTTTATCTTTAAATATATACCTTAAAGCTTACCTTTTAATCTGGTCTTATTATCGAAAATAATATAAGATATTTCTGCAAAAAGATATAACTCAAAAATAGATTTCTATGTTAAACATTTAAAAGCTTTATTAAAAGTAGTAATTTAACATTTTATAAAATATATTTCACTTTTATTTAACTTCTATCAAGTTTTTAAAGCTTAAAATCTGACACTAACAAGCTTAAATATATTATTTAAAAAACTTTTTACAATTATTTTTATATATAAATATAAATAGGGTTGGTTTAATTATTTTAATTTTCTTATTAAATGCTTATTCACCGAAGATACATAATATGTTTATATTAACCTTATCTTTTAAGTATAATATTAATAATTATTTTAAAACTTTTATTCTAAAGTTTTATTTATTAAATGTTATTATTTATTTATCCTGTCTCTTAAAGGAGAGGTAAGATTACTTAACTTTTATCATAAAATTCAGAAGAAATTTATCGAGATGGAAATGGCGTGTCGTAAGTCACAAATCATAATAGTTTAATCTTATATTTTTTATTTTAATTTATGTAATTTAAAATGATATTATTAAAGATCTGCACATTTTGTTTTATTTGATATTTTAAATATTCTTTTAGCTGTAATTACCGGCTTTATCCTTATTATTTTATCATTTATAAGCAAAAGATTAATCTTTAGAGTTTTAATATAACATATTATCTTTTATATTAATACACCATCAAATACCTTTTTAAAATAAAACCTTTAATAACAGGTTAAAGACTTTTATTTTTAGGTAATTTATTTTAAAAAAACACCTGGAATTTTTTAAGGGAATTACGACAATCTTTAAATCTAATATTAATATTATTATGAGATTATTTTAATAATATTATAACCTAAAATATTAATAATTAAAATTCTTTAAGAAATGCGTTTTAATATAATTTATATATTTAAGGATATTTTTCGTTTTTATAATATTTTTAAAGCACTGGTTTTTAACAGAATATAAACACTATTTTAGCGGTTTTAAGGCTTTTAAATTTAAAAAAAATGAGTCGATTATGTTTAATAAAAACTTTGAATGGAATTTAAATAATATTAAGGCTTTTTATAATATTAAAGTTATTATTAAAAGTAAAAGGAAAGTCTTTTCTAACATTTCGCTAATATTTAATATAAGAAAATTGTATGTTTAACTTGGTTATTATAATATAATATTCTTAATAATCTAATAAATTCCATATAAGTAAATTTTTATGGCTATTTAATAAACTGAATATATTTATTCGCTTTAACAGTGGCAATTATAATAAAGAACTAATTTAAAAGTTCTTTATAAAACTACTTTTATATTTATTTTATATTAAATTGGTTACAATTTCTTTTTTTTATGTTTCGTTTTAAAAATGTCGTTTTTATATGTGTTGCCGCATATTACTTAGGCTTGTATTAATAGATTTATTGGTGAGATTTTGAGATAATTAAGCTTGTTTACAATATCGTAATAACGAGTTATATTATACGAAGAGCTTATTATGTATCCTAAAAACTTTTAATTAAGGAAAATAATTATTGTTATTTTCTTAGTATATTAATATAAAAGTCTAATCGATAACGTTATTAATCGATGTTAAATTAGAGGGAATGGTTTACAACTTATATAATATCAGCAATTATTTATATAAAATATATAAGCTTATTTAAAACTAAAGTCTAAATTATATATTTAAAAAAGTTAATTATAAGAATATTATATTATATTTAATTAAAAATAAAAGCTAATAGGAGATAAATATTATGTTAAGTAAATTAAATAATATTTTTTATTAAATTAAGTAATGAATAATAATATAAATATATAATGTAATTAGGTTAAACTTAATTAATATTTTAATATAAAATAAATATATATTAAATAATACATCTATGGATGTAATTACTTATATAATAGTATTAAGTATGATTAGATGTATGTAAAATGATACTAAAAAGGTAAATGCGACATATTGTATAATTGTATTTTAAGCTTTTACTTAAAGTGTGGATTTTCATATTTTTATTAAACATATGATACTTTAATAATATTACATATTAATAATAACTGAAAGCATTAACAATAAAACATAAATTATTAATTACTTAATTCATTATTATATATTATATCTATAAGTAATTATTGGTAAAATTATGTGGTATTTATTATTTTAGGTTAATTTTTTTATTTACGCCAGCTTTCATTAAAATAAAAATTAATAAACGTTAAATTTCTAAAAGATTATTAATTATACGAAAATAAATAAGGTAAATAATACCAAAAGAATTTAAGGATTAAGAAAAATATTACTTAAATTATTAATAGTTAAAACTTATAAGTACATTTTTATATATTATTAATATTTTTAATAATATTTTTATTAATAATTATAAAAGTCATGATTTTTTAAGTATTAATAATATGATAATTTTAAGTCGAAAATAATGATTAAAATAATTAAGGTTAATATTATTTCAGCAAGCTTAAACCACGTTGCATTAAGTTGAAAATTCGCGTAACAGATTTTCGATAAAACGTAATCTAAGGATAATAAACAAGGATAAAACTATACATAATACACCTCATTTTTTTTTATATGTTAAATTCAACACGATAATTATTAAAAACATTTACATCATCATTATTATGTATAATTATAAAATATTTAATAAGTTAATCTCTTTAAAATAACTTACTTAAACTTATCATTTTATTAAAAACTTACTTAAACACAACCTTCGACTTTAACGTACAAAAAACTTAACTATAATATCGCTTTTATTATACCATTAAATAACATACACCATTTATTAATAGTTAAACCATTAATATAACTTGATTAAATAAGCTTAAATTTAATTAATAATTATATCTTTACCATATTTAACTTTAAAGACTTTTTTCGTTTAATTATAAAACAAAACCATAATTTTACGCGTAATATTTCGTCACAATAACACACAACGCTATACTCATTACTTAAACCGGTCAGAAAAAGTCACTTTTATTTTAAACTAATCGAAAAAAGTCTTTTCATCTTATAAAACTAATTAACTATCATTATAACACTTAAAAAGATTATATTAAAATTAATATAATATCATATTATATAAAAAAATTATATTATATAAAAAAAATTTAATATATAACACTTAATAAAAAACTTTATTTGTTATTTTTAAACTACGTTTCGTTAAAAATCCACTACACAAATTTTCAACTCAATGCAACGTGGTTTAAGCTTATTGAAATAAATTATAATAATTATAGAGCATTGTTATTTGTGTAGTATGATTTTGGCTAGCTGTGTAATATTTCTTAAAAAAGTAAGTGGTTAAAGCTTTTACTGGGTATTTTTATTGTTAAATATATCCAAACTGTGAATTTAAATAAAACCTTAAATAACTTTGTATTTAATGTTTTGATTAATTGATAATTGGCATAATTTGAAAGCTTTTAATTTAGTAATTTGTTTTATATATATTTTATATCTTATATCCTTAGTTTAATGCGGTTATTTTTAAATGAAATTAGCGTTAATATTAGGGCTGGTTTTTTTTCGCAGCTATTTTCCGGCTATATTTATATTTAGTCGTTTTTAAAATCGCTATAATCTTTATATTATCCCTTATATCATAGTTAGCGTTGGGGTATAACATATAAAATATATATCATTAAAATTGCTAAATTAAGGAGATTAAAATTATAATAATTATATAATCTTAAATTTTATAGATATAAAATTATTTGGGTTTTTGTTTAAATCTACGTTTAATAAGGTATAACCGCCGGATTTCCACCACTGCTTACTGCTTTTGGAAAATATTATATGGTTAGCTAAAGTCATACTGCACGAATAGCAATGCTTTAATCATAACATAAATTTTTTTACAACTTAATCTTAACTTTATTAATATTATAACCATCATTATAAATTAAAAAGGCGCATATATAATTAAATTAATTTACCCTTTTAATATAAATCAAATCTAAATATTTACATATCATAAAACTAAGCTTTAAAGAATTTAATTTTATTATAACATACAGCTTAATAAAAAATATTCTTTAAAATATATTCGCGTAATTTTATGAACTTTATTACATATATATATAATATTATTTAATTTAAAAATATCCAGGCCTTTTAATAAACATTTTATAATTTAATTAAATAATTGCAAATAAAAACAATTAATCGATGTTAAATATAACTTATACTTATAACTTACTTTTATGAAATTAAAATATGACAAGCTTTTTAAATTAAACATTTAGTTAATTTTAAAGCTTATAAGTAAGGCTTTTGCAGTAAAATTATTATTAAAAAGATAAAAAACGTTATTATTACCTTTATTAATTAAATTATTTAGAATATTTCTAATATTAAATGTTTTAAATAAATTACCAATTATAAGAGATTTAATTATTATAACATTTAAACTAAAATAATTATAAAATATAATAACATTTTTATATAAAACATAAATACTAACAACATTTAAATTATCTTTCTTTATACTTTTATTAATAATAAAGTTTTGCTTAAAAAATTTAATTAATTAATATCGCGATATACCTTTTATTCTAAGAAAATAACTTACATTAAACATTTACGAAAATAATTGATACGTAATGATATCATCATTTTAAATCAAGCTTATATATTCATTTTATAACTTATACAACTATTTTTAGTAAATTAATAAGTAATTATCTTTTAAATATAAGTATATAAAAAGCAGATATGATAACAACGATTTTAAATCATTTTTTAAGCCAATTGCTTAACATAAGAATACATTATCCTAAAAAAATACTTAATAATTTTAATTATATTTAAAACGTTTATTATTAATTATAAGCTTATATAACCACGTTCTCCTATAATTTTTAGGAACTTTTATTACTTTTAAAGCTTAGCTTATATTAAACTAATAATCTAATATATACATAATTACTTTTTATTATTTAATAATCATATAAACCATATTATTTATACTAATAAATAATTTTTAAATGTTAAAGTAAGATGCTTTAAATGGCTTAAAAGTGTTGGATGTAAAAGAAGTATATCTTTTAATTAACTTAAACTTATTTTTAATATTAATATTCTTATTAAATACTTATAATAAGGTTATAATATTAAATATTTTATGGTCGATAAAGTTTAACATGTAAATATAGGAATTATCTTTAAGTTAAATTCTTAAAACCGGTTATATTTAAAGGTAATTTAATGTTTTATATATGTTATCTTCCCATTTTTCTTATGCCTAAATATATAATAAGTTAGCTAAAATAATACCATTTTTAAATTAACTTTAAGAGATAACTATTATAATTTCCCCGCTATAAAAAGATAAATAAAAGGATATAAAAAACCTAAAAAATAATATAATTAATCTAACATATTTATTAGCGTTAATATAATAAACCATTATTTATAGCTTCTTTTAGTTAGTATTAGTATTTAATAATGATATCTCGTGATAATTTTTAATTAAAAATAACATTTAATTATAATAATCTTTAGTTAAAAGCTGTAAGCTTAATAATATAATTATTATAAAATCTAAAATAAACCTTTTAATATCATTAAATTATTTTACAAAATCTTCCTAAAATGTTTAAACTATTTATACATATTAAGTAACCCCTTTTCTTTTATCCTTTTTACAATATTTTAAAAGGTTATAAATTAACTTATACACAATTATATTAAAAAACTAAATATTAATAACCATAATATAAATCCTTCTATTTTACTCATTAAAATTAACATTCTACTCATTTTAATATATTTTAAACGTAAAATATATTAAAATGCTACAAATTATTAACAAATTATAATAATTTCTTAAAAGCTTAAAATCTTTTAATTTAATATAAATGTTTTTTAAGTTTTTAAATTAGACGAAAATATTGGCTGGTTTAATATCTTAATGTATAATTTTATTTGCATATAAATATGTTAAAGCTAATAAGTATTAAGTTAGGGCAGGGAGACTCAGGGGCGTCACGTGACGTTTTCTATATAACTTTGCGTAGCATGGCCTACAGCCGCGCCAGCATATTCTTTTAACATCACCATACATTATATTAATTTAGGATTTTATTTATTTGCTTTATATTTTTTAATCAGGATTATGATATATAAGGGTTGGAGCATAGAGCTTAATTAAGGCCATAGGCCTTAATTAAAAACCTTTATCCTATTTTTTAGAGCATTTTACTCTGGCTTAAATAGTGATTACCATGAGATTCAAATTTATAACCTTAATCTTAGGAGGACCATTTATAATAATTAATATATGGCTTTTAATTATCTATGATTAGTAAATATATTCATGTTTTAACCAAAAAAACTAAGCCAAAAAGCTCGACAAATTACAAAACTAATAAATAAATATTAACATTCCTTAACCGTTAATCAAAGATTTTTATATAGTTTTATCACATTAATAATATAAATAATAATAATTATATACATGTATAACCCATTAATTATAATATCTTAAAATATCTTAGATGTATAGCTTAAAACATAAGATTATAATATAAATATAAACATAGATTATGATAATAAAGACTTATTTATTTAAGTAAATAATAAAAATATTAACAACAACATCACCACAAATATATAATTATGATCAACATTAATAATCTTTAAGAGATTATTATTAACTTAAATAAATGAAGATTTTAATGATTAAGGATAAGAATATATTGATTATGTTAAAATTATATTTGAAGATGGATATTTAAACAAATATTGGTATTAGGAAGATTTTTATAATAAAGCTTTATTTTATTAGCCAAGTATTTAGAATCATATAGCCGGTAAATCTTAATATAAATCCTAGTTATAATAATCAAGTTATTGGTGCTTTTATTAACATAATATTAATATTTATAAATTATTAAAATTAGATCCATAATTCGCATGGCTAAATACTTTTAATTAATATTTTAGGTAATATATTAATAATCATTCTCTTTAGCATTTATATCATAAGATTAGTAGTTGAAATTATAATTAAAAGGTTAGAATAAAGATTAATATTAAAATCACTAACATCACTTATTATTTTATTAATAAATCTTTCTTTTATAGATAAGATAAAAGATTATATTAATAGTTTGATTATGGAGACCTTACTTTAATTCCATAATATATTACCTTAAATCTCTTTTATCTTAAATCCAGGAACAATGCTGTTACCATCAAGTATTAAAAGTCAACTTAATTTTTTTATTAATTGTTTACTTCTTATAGGTATAATTAATGCCTTAATTATTTTTCTTTTATTGTTATATAAAATACATTTACTTTGTAAAGAATTTAAGTATTTGAAAGATTTATTATATATAAGTTATAATAGCCGCAATATGATGAGGACATAAGTTAACTTTATTTAAGCCATCAATATTATTTAAAACATTATTAAAACCTATGATTAACATAGTTAGAAACCCATTAATTAATAAATCATCAAATCTAATGATAGTAGGGTTATTTATATTATTTAATTCATCCATAAATTAATAGTTAATATTAATGAAATTAATATTAATAATATTAAAATTAGATGATTCACCTGTTATAAAAGTAAATTTTAACCTCTTATTATTACCCATTTCCTAACATATTAACATATTATTAAAAACCTTCACTAAATTTAAAGATATTAAACTTAAATCCTTTAAAAACCTGGATGATTTACCCAAAATATCAGCTCCAGGACATGCATTATGCAATAATCATTACTTAATTATTTTAAGATTAATTATTAACTCACTTTTAATTATTCCTTTAATACCTTTAGTATTAAAGGTAATAAACCTTAATATCCATCCCTACAATCCATTAAAACTAAGATTATAACCTTTTTTACATTAAATTATAATACTAATAAACATTAATTAAAATTACTTTATATCATTTAGCCTATTTAGGATTAGCTTATATTCCCGATTTAATATTAACTCTTTATACTTATTAAAAACATTAAGCTTAAAGAAAGCATTAATAAGCTAAAACTTTCCATTATTAATTATATTATTAATAAGATAATTTATACTTAATTTAATACTTAAATTAACAAACTTAATATTTAATTCATTACCTTAAATTTAAATCCAATCTAAATCCGACTTATAAACGATAAAATTAATTGTTAACTTTCGTGCCACTTTAATACGCAATATGGATAGCTCCAATAAAACCATTATTATTTATTTTGCAATCCTTAATTCCACTAATAAGGCATTATGTTTTAACAATAAAAACGTGATTTAATAAATTAAAAACCTAAAAGAATATTTTAACAAATATAATAACTTATGGATAATATGATACAAAATTTATTAAGATAATTTGCTAATTTAAAGATGAAAGGAGTAATAAAAACAATATTAAAAGGGGTTAAAATTTGGGATAACATTAAAAAAACCTTATTAAAAATATTTAAAGCCTGCAATTTAATATAAGTTAAATCTGTTAAAGTAAAGTTTAAGGAATTGTTTAATGGTTGTGTTTTAAAGGATCCCTTAAAGATCGATGATTTGGCTAAAAATTTTATTATTACTTTAAGAAAAGTAAAGAGGAAGCCAAATAATAAGCCTAATTTAAAAATTATATTAAAGGTTTAAAAGAAGGATCTATAAAAAGCCATAGGTAATATTATATTTTATAAGATTAAAAATTAAAGGATATTAATATATTAAAGTTTTTAAACTTGATTAAGATTATAAAAGATTGGGTAGTTAAGATAGAGGAATATTATTATCATAAATCCAAATCATTTTACCACAATAAACATAAAAATTAAAAATCAAAATCTAAGCGTTGCCGATGTCGATCACCATTAACTTCATTATCATCAACCTTATCATTAATAAGATTATTGTCAGAAAGTAATTTAGATTTAAATTTAAAATTATAATCTTTTAAATTAAAAAAAAGAGTAGAATTTAAAGAGATTAAGCCTACCAACAAACCTATATAATAAACCCTAAACAACAACAATTAAATTAAAAAACTTATAAATATAATTAAAGTAATAAATTTAAATATCAATTAAATATTAAACAAGACTAATACCTTAAAAAATTAATATTTATATGAATTTTAAGACATTAATATTTAAATAAAATCATAAATTAGTAATTTACTTAAAATGCTTATAACTAAAATTAAGATATATTTATATAAATTAATATAATAAATGTAGAGGTATTTGATCCTAAACTTTATAACCTAAATATAGGTGGTTATAAATGACTATAAGCATTTAGTAAAAGTAATTATTAAGGTATAAGAGGTAGATAATGTTTTATTTAATCAGATTAGAGATTTTAGTTTTACACAAACACTTATTATTTTTATAATAATTGAAATAACCTTCATTATAAAGATAGATACCCACTATTATTTAAATTAAAAAAAGATAATATCTTATACTTTAATTATTAATTCATAAAATACCATATTAGATTTAAAAATAACTTATTTGAAATATAAAGTTTTAAATTTAGATGAGGCGTAATCTCTAAAACCAGAAATTAAGGAATAAGAGAAGGTTATAGCTTGTTATTAAATATTTATAATTAGAAGAAAGGAAGTTTATATATAATAAAATATACTTATTATCACCTAATTAAAGTAGGGAAGATAATTATAAATTTAAAATTCTTAATATTTATAACTTAATCATAATAATAACCTTAGCTTCAACCTTTACTTATCTAAATTAATTCATTCTATTTTAAAAGAATAAATAATTATAATAAAAATATGGACTTATTAATTAATTATGTATTATTAACAATAGTATCCTTAGATAATTATTAATTAGTAAAGCTTTAATTAGGAGACTTTAATTAGACAAAGGTTATAATTTTTAGCATTGTTAAGTAAAAAATAGGCTTAAGTAGTGAACTTATTTTAGTTATTTAGGTTTTTAAACTTATGGTTAAAAATAATAATATAATTAAAATCCTTAGATTTAGATTTTTACCATTAGATAAGAGACTTATTACTAATCTTATTAAAAAGGAAATTAAAATATAACAACCTATTATAAAAGAGTTTTATAACAAAATAACAAAATAATTTTGATATAAATGGATTATGGACAATAGTAAAAAGAAGTTTAATATTATATAGGAAGAATTAATTTAAAACATCTTAAGTTTTTAAAACATATACATTAAGATTATTATAAAAATGATTATAAAAATCCTATACTTAATAAACTTATCTAAATCTTAGAAAGTTAAACTAAGGAAGAAATGAAATAAGTAATAGAAATAATTAAGAAATTAAAAACCAACCCTTTAATTAAGATCAATAACATCACGTTAAGGATTATTTTATAATCCTTTTTAGCAGAATAATATCTATGCCTATTACCATAATTTATCATATAAATAAATAAGATAAGTATTAAGAGCTTAATTATAAAATCATCAATACAAAGGCCCAAACTAACATACTTACCAAGTCATATACCATCCAAAATAGATTACACATATATCAAATTAAACCCTTAATATAAATTGATTTCTTAACAAAGCTTAAGTCAAAATATGTTAGAATGATCTTTAAATAAGTTTAAATATTAAATTATAATAAGATTATGCCTATCTTTATTATAAATAATAATATATTAATATTAAAATTCTTATTAAGCTTAAACTTTATATTTAATATAAGGATATGTTTTTATTTTGATAATGAGACAATAATAAGCACTTTAACTTTTTTTAGAATAAAAATTCAGATATCTTTAATATATTATAACTTAATTGATAAAAGCATAGTGAATATTTTAATAGGAAATTAAATATTATTGTTATTTAAGGTTAAAATGGTAATATAATTAAGCTTTATAAAACATTTGATATGCGTTATAGGCTCTTTTCAAATAAAGCTTTAATATTAATAAATATTATAAATATAAAAGATATAAAAGAAACCAATTCTAATTAATTACCTTCACTTAATTTCCTTAAGGATGGAGACATTTTGGTAATATCATTAATTGATGATTAATTTTTAACGTAATGAAAAGATCTATTAATAACACATTTAGAAAAACCTAAAAAGAATAAAATAGGGTTGATTGTTGTAAAATAAAATCTTATATATCATTTTTCATTAATATAATATATAAGCTAAAAACTTATAAAATTCATTTTATCGATAACATATTGTTTGATGGTATTATTCCACCAGGATTAATTAACTAAAAAATTAAAGCTTTGGAAGAGGCTTAAAAAATTATTAAAAAATTTAATTAATTTAAAGTAGATAATTTATATTAGAATATCTTTCCATGTTATATTATTTAATTAAGAGGCATTAAGCTTATATTAGAAAAATTTAAAAAGTTTAAGAAAATGTTTAAAGATATTAAGTTTATTAATTAAGAATAAGAGTTATTTATAGAAGTTTTTTATCGATAAGAGATGACGTTAACTTGGGATTTTAATAAGATTAGGAAGGTTTGTAAAAAGATAATCCCTAATTATAAAATTAAGATAATGTTTTATAAGGCTTAATAGGTAAGATTTATCTTAATTTTAACTTTTTTAAAGGGAAGAGTTATACAAGTTTTATAAAAATAATTTAAGAATGAAATTTTTAAAGAAAGTTATAACCTATATCAAAATGTTTGGTTTATGGTTAAAAAAAAATGGTAGTTTATATCTAATAAATTTAATTATAAAGCTTAATGTGTAAATGATTAGGGATGTTTTTATCTTTAAATCTTATAATAAGTTCTTTGAAGAATTTGTTATATATATTATATTTTTAATGATAGATTTCTTTTTAAGATATAATTAAATTACTTTATCTATTTTTAATAAAGATTTAATGATTTTTGTAATTTTGATTGGTTTGTTAAGAATGATAATTTTACCTTAAAACATAATTAATTTAATGGTTTATTTTTTAGGGTAATGATTTGAATCTTGTATGATTTTATACCAGATAAATATAAGCCTTTTTTTGATAATGTTGGAATTAAAGGTTTTAAGATTAGATATGATGATTAAGAAATTTATTTAAGAATTTATTAATTTATCCTTAAATATATTAAGAATCTGGTTATGATATTTTTAAATTTTAAACTTATAGAAACGATTGTTAGTGTCAAGAAATTAATCTTTTGTTAATTAGTAGTTATAATAATTAAATATTTATATAATATGAATAAAAGGTTATTAAATAAGGCTAAAGTATTTAAGATTATATAATAGTTAGTATGTAAAGATATTATAGAAATTTAAAGATTTATTAGAGTTATGATCTATTTTAGAATATGGATCAATTATTATGTGTTAATTGTTAAATTTTTTATTAAACTTTTTTAAAAAAATGTCAAATTTGATTAAAATATTAATTAAAAATATGTCATAGAGATTTTAAAAAAAGAGCTAATATAAATGTTATGTTTAATAATTATTAATTATAAATTAAACCTTCCAATCATTATGTTTATTAATGTATTAAATTATAGCTAAGGTTATGTTCTTGGATAAATAGATAAAGATGATAAGTTTAAACTGGTTAAGTATAAATTTAATATCTGGAGAGGCGTTAAGTTAAATTATGATACTTATAAATAGGAATGTTTTGTAGTTATGAAATTATTAAGAAGGTTTTAAAATCATTTATATAAAGTTAAATTTATTTTTAAGATCGATGTTAAAATCTTGATTAATTAACTTAATAACTTATTTTTCAGTCTACTTAATATACCTTTGATTAAGTGGATAATATATATTAAGATGTTTGATTTTAAGGTTTAATATATTCCAAGTTTTAAGAATGTTCTAGCTGATATACTTTCTAAAAAAAGAAAAATAACATCTAATAATATTAATAATTAATGGGAAAGGGATGTAAATAATTTTATTAATTTTTAATTAAATTTAGTTATTATTAATTTTGTCGAAATAATTAAGAAGGAAATGAAAGACTTGGATATCCTTAATCCTGGCTTTAAATAAACTAAAGAATCTAAGGATATCATTAAATACCTTATAATTCTTAAATATCTTAATGATTTTGTTATGATAAAAAATAAATCTGGTATAAATGCCTATTTATATTTTAAAGTTAAATATTTTAATTATTTAATATATAATGATATATTCTGGCGAAGACTTTATAAGAAATATAGAATATGAAAAATTGTTGATTAATAGTTTAATAAGAAGATGATCATGATAAAGGCATATATAAATGGTGTTTATAAAGGTAGAAAATTAATATATAAGTGAATAATTTTATTCTACTAATAGAAAGGATTATATGTTAATATTATTAAAATTGTAAAAGCATATTTACTTTATTAGAAAGTTAACATAAAAATGAAGTATAACTTTAAAATGTATTTTTAATTTTAAAATATGCTTCAATATTAGATAATTAATATTTAATATATGTTTAACAATGTTGGTTATAAAGTTATTATTAAAGTTAAGGAATAGTTTATAGATTATCTCAAATGTTGCGTATTGAAAGACATTAATATGAAGAATATAAAAGACGTTATCAAATAATAAATCATCCTAAGATGGGATATTCCTCTTTATTTTATGGTTAATAAAAGTTTAAAGAATAAGGATCTTATTATATAAGCTTATAAATCTTAAGCTATATAAAAAATAATTAGATTACCTTATTTCCTATAGGTATAAGGTTAAGTTAAAGTTAGTTATAAGTTAATTAAGGGATTACTTATAAAATTAATTAATAATATTAATAAAAGATAGAAAAAACTCCTCCTTATAATATAATTTGTGGATAAAATTTTAGTTAGAAAATACAGCTTTAACCCTTTTAAGATATTATATAGGAAAAGGGTTATAATCTTATTAAAATTTGCCGTTTTAACTTAGAAAATTATAAAATGGATGGAGATTAAGATTTGTGAGAAGCTTTTAACCATAAGGGTTTAAGTATTTCTGAGAGAGTTATAGGATATTAAGAAAATAACCGAAATCGTTCAAAAAAAACGGAAAAAGTATTTAGAAGCCAATAATCGCCATAATATACATAGGATTAGGAAAAAATTATTAAAAACAAATAATTTAATATTTTTATACAATCTGGTTTAGCATATTAATAAATCATGGTTTATAAAATTAAAATATAATTGGAGCGGTCTTTATATCATTAATAAGATGCTTTATAAAAATTATTATTTATTTAAGGAATTTGATGGTATCATAATTAAAAATTAGTAAGTTGGTAAAAAGCTTAAGAGATTTATATAAAATAAAGTAGGATATTAGGAATTATCTAACTTTAATAAAAATAACTAAATCATTATAGAGGATGATGATGTAATTAAAATAGATGAACCCACTAAATAAGATTATAAAAAAATATAGGGAAAAGATATATATATTCCAATTAAGTTAACCAAAGATCTATTAAAAGGATATAAAATAATTAATAATTCAGAATATATTATAAGAAAAAAAAAATAACAAAAAAGCCAACAATGAAAACAAAAAAGTTTAAGAATTTAAAGGTGTAACCCCTAATAAATAATATCAAATTTAACATATAAAATATTAATTAAAAGATAAAAATAAAGGATAGGGTTATAATCAATGGTTATTTCTTATATATTTGGATATTTTTTTATTTTATCCATATTCCAATAAAACACATTTCATTAATACTTAATTATTTACTTTTTATTTATACCTAAAAATGATATAACTATCTTTCTTTAATAAAAAGTATATGATGTTAATTATTTTCATTAATTATTTATTTATTTTATTATAAAATCATAATTTATCCCACAATAATATATAACTTTTATAATTTTTATAATTACATAATATCCTTATAAATTAAAAAAAAACATAATAAACTTGTTAACTCATGTAAGAACTTGATCACCATAAAGTCAAAACATTAAAAAAAAGTTCGCTTTTATAATATCCTTAATAAAAGGAGGAATATAATCTTTAAAAGCTTGAAAATATATATATTAAAAATCATAGAAGGAACATTTATTAGCAATAACTAAGAATATACATATACCATAAAAACCGCTTAACTTACTAAGAATAAACTTATAATTAAAGAACAATCATATTTCAATTCAACAATTTATTTCATTGGAAATAAATCATTTCTTATAAAATTCGTATAATACCTCATTTAATAAACCAAACATTTAAATAATAAAATTAATAATGTAACAATGGTCTTTAATTATTACAAAGAAATATTTATAAATAGGTTCACCTTATCACAACTCAATATATATAAGTTAAATTTTCTATTTTTATATAATAATATGTTGATATAAGGATTGAAACTTTATAACAATCTAAAATATATATTTATTAAGTCTTTAACAAACATATTAATTAACCATTATACCACTAAGAATCTTAAAAGATATAAAATCAATCATTTAATAAAACAAAAAAAATTAATATTTACCATATATTGATAAAAAGAGATAATAAAAACTTATCTATATTTCCCCGTTAAAAAATCATACCTAAGAACATGATTTCTCCATTATATCGTAAGGATCTTATCAGATCTTATATCCTTAAACTTTACTACCGGCTTTTTATTGTAATAAAGATTAGGATAAGCGCGAAATGAGATTATTTTAAACTTTATATTTTAAGATATAATAGAATTAATATTATATATGGATAATTTATCCTTGCTTAACTTTAGATTGTTACCATTTGTTAAATTAAATAAAGGCATTATTATATCATCTTAATTAAAAATAAATAAATTATTATTATAGTTCTAAGGCAGAAAGGCATAAATAGATGGTCCCACTTTAATCTTTACAACAAACTCATCTAAAAATTGTATCAACTTATTAATCGAAGTAAAAGACTTAACATTTATATTTTAAGAGGTACTACTTAATAACTTTTAATAATCTTTACCTTAATCATATATAAATATACTTTTTTCCTTCATCTCTACAATAAGATTCATATATTTAACTTTCACCCTATTTAACTTAACCAATAATTCATATAATAAAAGCTTTCCTTTAACACTTCTTAGAATAGATACTTATAATTATGCTTATAACTTATTAACATTAATAATAAAATATGATTAAAACCACCCTCTCATTTTTAATTTAAAGTTATATAAACCAGCTTTACTCTTATCCCTATAATTAATATTAATAATAGACTATAAATTAGAACCCATAATTAATCAAAATAAGTTTAATTAAACTAATTAAAATTTGAAAGAATAATAAAAAAGAAGAGAAAATCGAGAAAACTAAGTAATAAAGGGAGAAAAAAACTATACTTTTTTGACCTTAATTAAGAAAAACATCTACCACTTAACTATAACAAGGAAATCCTATGGTGAATAATATATCTCATTAACTAAATAATAATTATATAAGTTAAGATCATAAAAGTTAGTGTATAATATTACTCTTTACTAACTATAAATAGCTTCTTATTAACCAAAAAATGGTTATTAAATATAAATTTATATAAATATATCTCTTACTTACAACAACTTTTAGAACTCTTTCCTTTATTTTTTTTATTATACCTTATTCTAATTAAATCTAAAACATTTATATTTACATTTTTAAAAAAAGACAACATAATTTAAACCCATTTTCAAGCTTTACAAAACCTTAATTATTAACCAATATTCATAAGTTATTAACACTATTATCATTATATAATAATGATAATAATGAACAAAATAATCCTAGCTAAAATGCTTAATGATGATAATGATTGTTAGATAATTAATAAAAATTATACTAATCTATTTATAAATAAAATTAAACCCATAAAATATATTATGAATAATAATGTAATAGATGTATTTAACTTAATAATTACCATTTATGGAAATAATTATAAAAATCTCCCTAATTTTACCTAAGAGGAGCTACTTACCTTAATTATAAAAAAAATAAGAACTTTATAATTATAAGAAGCTATTAATATTAAGTTAAGGGAAAATAATACCCTTAAAATCTAATTAAATTATAAGGTATAATATTAAGTGTAAGACATACAATTAGGAGACTTATTTTGCGATAAGTGTTGTGAATAACTTCCTTAAATATATAAAATACAAATAGTTTAACTTTAATGATATCGTCGGCTTATTTTATATAATTATAAAAGAATATAATCCTAATAAAGTAATTTATAAGATTAATACACTTAACACCTTAAATCACTTAACCATCATTAATTAATTTGGAGAAAATTTACGAAAATAATATGATCGATATAAGCTAGAAATTATGGTGTTATTTAAGAATTAAAATTTATTAAATTTGGAGTATAAGAAAATTAATATTAAGGTAGATCATTAATTCATCATAATTTATCATATCACTAACCAACAAGTCTATTATTTTAATTTAATGATAAGATATCAAAAAAGAATAAAATATACCATAGATTAAATTAAGAAGTATTAATTTAACTTTAAAGTTACTTTACTTAAACTTAAACAATTAATTTATATGCTTATATTTTTATAGGATGATATATGATTATATGAGTTATATGTGGCTACGATCATATATATACTTTTCCAGAAACCTTCGCTTTTTTTAAAATAAATTGTTATCCCTAGTAATTATCCCTTTAGATCAATATACCAAAAGTTTTTTAAAACTATTTTTAAATATATTAAATATTAGGTTATTAAGGAAAGGGTTAACCTAATATTTATCTTATATTATCCTTTACTAGATATCTTACTTTTATCACAGCCACTAAATCTTTTAAAACCTCAAATTTTAAGTAAGAAACGTTTATTAAGGCCTAGATTTAAAGATTTTCTACTTTAATTAAGACCAATATTTGTACCACCCAGACCTAACCATATTAATTAGTTCTATATAAGTAAGTGCTAATCTTAATTTATATAAGTCATAAATATGTGGGAGCAAATAAGTAATCAACTACAACTTACTTATCATTAAAGATAGTTAAGATAAAATAACTACATAATCAAAGTAATAAAAAAAGAATAAAAAATTAAAATATTTAAACCTAGACCTAAAAAGAAAAAATAAACATTAACTTATAAATTAAATAAAAGTAATAATTTTTTTAAATTTATGGATAATAAAATTGACAAAAAGATAATAAATAAGTTTAACATACTTAATTAAAATACTTTAAATTAATAAGTAATTAACTTTTTTACTAAATACATTATAATAAGGATATTTTGTAACGTATTAAAAGAAGTATAAGTTAGGGTAAGGAGATTTAAAAGTGTCACATGATATTTTCTATATAGCTTTGTATAATGTAGCTTATAACCACACCAACACACTCTTTTAACATTACCACATATTATATTAATTCAGGATTTTATTTATTTATTTTATATTTTTTGATTAGGATTATAACGTATAAGGGCCGGAGCGTAGAGCCTAGTTAAAGCTGTAAGCTTTAATTAGAGACCTTTATTCCATCCCTCAGAGCACCCTGCTCTGGCTTAGTATTAATAAAGTATAAATAAAGATTTATAAGTAGATATATTTTTTATATCCTTCAATAATTCATTAAGTATAAATTTAAATTATAATTAAGAATAAAAGATAAAATTTATATTAAAAAATGTCATAATATGTTTTTAATAAATTATTAACTAAAGTATTGTTAAATGAGTGAAGTATTAATATATGATATATCAGAAATTCAACTTATGATATAAACCTCCTTTTTTTATGTTTTAATATTAATTTTACTTTTTTTAATAATTTTTTTAGTAGGTTTCTTAAAGGTATATTTATTGTTGGTGCTTATATTTTAAAGATGGTATATTACGTTAAACGCTTTTTTATTAATCCTTTTTTTTAAGTGGATTTTTCTTATATTAAGTATATAAGTTCTTATAGATTATTTTATTTTAAGGTAATTTAAAAAACCAAAAATATTAAATATATTTTTAATAATAACTTTACTTTATTAAAATTAGTTAACTTTATCTTTATAATTTCTTAACATAATATCGCATGGAGTAATAATAATGTGGAATTAAATTATTTTATTAATTTTAATAAATATTATTTTCTTTTTATAAAAAATCTAATAATTACTAATAATCCATTAAAAGCCGCTTCGCTTACTTCTTTTTTCTTTATTATAAATAACTTTAATTTCAAAAAGAAAACCATAATCTTTAACGACAAGACACCTAAAATCATTAAATATTAAAGTAAAATAATAAAAGTTTATACTTAAATAAGAAAGGACTACATTGTTATTTAAATTAACATTAAAGCGAAGATTATAATAAGATTATAAAATATTATTAAACTTTATTTTAATATATAATTGGTAATAATATCTTAAGATATCATTTAATGATTTTATTAATTATCATTTACTACAATTATATTAAACTTATAGCTTTATAAGCTTAATTTAAAGGAAAATATACCATAAACTTGCCTTAATTACTATTATCACTTAATGCTTCACGTTTTTATAAGAATAAAAATAAGTAATAAAATTTTTATTTATTATATTAAACTATAAATAACAAGAATAATTAAAATAAAAAATGATTTTATATTTATTAATTAAAATTATATATACTTATTATTAAATATATACTTTACTTATTTACTTTTTATATATATATTAATTTATTATTATTGCATATAAAGGAAATATGCTTTTATTAACCATATAATATAAAGTATTATTTAGTTAATAAGCTATAATTAAATTACCTTAAAATTAAGATTAACTTTCAAACTTATTATAATCATTTAGCTTAACACTTTAACCTTAATGTATAAAGCATTCATTTAAATTACATATTTGCTTATATTATAAAACAAAAATATCAGTTTAAGAATTTACACTTAAATTATTATTTATATGTAAAATCACTACGTTAAACAATGCTAAGCTTATTTAATTTATAAAGAATCATCGCTGCAAAAATAACAATTTTAATTTATCTGTTCATGACTAAAATTAATTATTAAACAATAAACGCAAATACTTTACAAAAGGATTAAAATAAGCTATCATTTTATCTTTATTTATTCTAACTTATTAATAACTTTTTAAAAACTTTAACACAGAATCTTACTACTTATTCCTTTCTATTTAATCCCAACAAACTTAATATATAATTATAAGAAATATTATTTATTATTAATGATACTTTATTATATATATTCTTTTAAGTTATTAAAAGATTGAAATTACCCACTCTTTTTTTTAACAAAAAGGCTTATATCATAGAATTAAAAATCAATGCTTATAACTAGCTTATATAAGATAGTAATTACTTATTATATCCTATTATCCTTTTTAATAAAATATTTATAAATTTCGAAAAATATCGCAAACTTTTTCGGCTTTAATAAAATAATTAAACTATAATTATATCTTAAAAAGATTTTAATCATATAGATAATCCCTAAAAAATATTTTGCTAATAGTTAATAAAATAATAAAAGTTTTATTAATAACAAAATAATAATTAAAGCTTTAAGAATAATGATGGTAAATATTTATTATATATTAAATCTATTAAATGTAATAGTAAATATTTATATATGATAAGAAGTTATATTAAGTTATTAATTAAGATTAAAATTAATCCTTTATATTTTAAATTTATTTAAGATTTAAATTAAACTTACTGTTAATTATAATAATATTACTGCTAAGAATCTTACAATAATAACTAATTCTTTGTTTATGTTAATATTGTAAAATATTATTTTTTATAACATAGATTTACCTAATTATTTCAATTAAAAAAAGATTTTAAATAATAAGATAAATTAATTATATAGATTAAATATTTTAATTTTAAATATTAATAGCTTAATAAATATATTTAATTTATTAAATACTTACAGCTAATACATAATAAAGCTTAAAATAAACTTGTTGGCATGTGAGATAAAGGAGATTAAGGAGATCAAGGAGATCAAGGAGATCAGGGAGATAAAGATGGTAAAAGCGCTTTGAAGCGCTTTAAGGCAATTCGCATAAAGAGACTGGGGATATTTAGGCAGTTCGAGAGATCCTGGATATCCTGGATTTCCTAGATTATTTAATAGAGCTTCTTGGACTGTCAACCCCCGTTTGCCATCAAAACTTATTAATATAAAAGTGTTGGAGTTTTATAAAATTGAAAAATTTATATAAAATAATAAATATATAATATAATATAAAGTTAAGTTATAATGTGTTAATTGGGTTGTATGGCAAGTAATATTTAAGGTTAATTAGATTTATACGTTTATATAATTAAACTCTTAATATTTAGCTATTCCTAAATTAGAATATAAGCACATATTATAAATAATTACTTACAAATTAAAGATAATTAAAACCAAATTAGAATTCGTTTAAAAACGCAACGATTTTATTACGTAATTCATTTAAGAATCATTTAATTTTAAAAATGTAAAGACTAATATAATATGTTATATTATACTTTTATAATAAATCTTAACTTAGGTTTCTTTACTTAAGGTTAGCTTAAAAATATTAAAAAGTAAGTTTAATAAAATTTAAAAAGGTAAAAAATAATATAATTATATTAATAACAATTCATATAAATATAGCTTAAAAAAACAAAGACTTAATCATTAATAATTTAAACATAAATTTAAAATATCTTATATATATTATTATAATCACATTCATTTACATAAATATTATATTATAATCCCCCCATTAATATCTCCTTTTAATACCGTTATAATAAACTTAGATTTTTTTATTTAAACATTTAAAATATAAAATCCTATAAATTCAAATTGTAGTAAATATTTTAAGTAAAATTAAACTAAAATTAAATAGGATATAGCATGGATAATGTTATTTTTAGAAAGAACTTTAAATATTTATATTTTAATTTTAATATATTATTTTTAAAATGTTGTATATTAATATATAAATATTACACCATAACATTTAAAATAATCTTGTTATATTTATATTGTTATTTTAAAAACATGCACATACTACATTCAATATTTTAAGCTTTAAAAGTTTTATCTTATAAGCTTACATTCTCATAAACTCGCTATAATTAAATGATTATTAAAGTGTATAAACTATTTAAACATTATAATATCTTAACTACAATTACATCCTAACTTTTATTTACTAATTTCGCCATTTTCCCCAGAACTTATACCACTTTTTAAAACTTAATTCTTAATATAATAAACACTAACCATATGTTAAACAACATTATCCAACACATTCCCCTTTTAAACATTATTATAACATACTTTATTTTTGGAATAATAAGATTTAATATTTTATAATATTTATTTAAAAATAATTATGTTTAAGTTAATGATAGAATCTTTTTATAAATTTGAAATTTATAATTCATATTAATAATATTAATATAAAAACCCTAAATTATTAAATATTATTACAGGTTTAATTATTATGGTTATTAATATATATATTATTTAGAATAAAGTTTAGTTTTTAATAATGATTATTACTATTATATTCATTAGATTCATTTTCAGCATTATAATTATCAGCTTTATAACATACACTTTATTTATTAAGGGTTTTTAATAAAAATACTTAATTTTTAAAGAAGAATATATTATATTAATTAAATATTATTTAAACTTAATTAAATTGGTTTAAATTATTTAATTTTATCATTTTATTCTTAAAGAAGCTTTAACTTATATAAATTATAATTATATTATGGTTATAATTTATATTTATAAAAATCATTTCGTTTCTATTTGGTTCTATTTTTTAATTAATGTAATTAATCTTAATATTAACTTAACTTAAAGCTAAATAGATTAAATAAAGAACGTAATTATCTTTAAATTATAATAAACATTATTCCTCCATTTATCTTAGCTCCTTTTTTTTTCCCTAAAATTATCGGCTTATATAAATTATTAAATAAGCTGTTTTCAACATAAATTTTACAAATATGAAATCTCTATGTTATTAAATCCTTAATCTAGATTATCTCTTCATAAACTTGTTGGCATTTAGGATAAAAAAAATGTTATACAAATAAGCCAAAATTTATATATTTTTGTTAAAAATGCTTAATGAAAGCGCTTCTATTCTTAAACATATAATTATAAATTAAATAGAAACTTTTTTATCTTAAAAACTTAGAGAGTAATTTTTACGTTTATTTACAGTTAAATGTTTTTATAATGTTAAGTAGAAAGTTTGGTATATAAGCTTTACCATACTTTTTCTTAATATAATTGTTTTATTAAACGACACTATTAACATAAAAATTTAATAATTCTAAGTAATAACATTTTAAATATAAGAACCTCTTATTAAATTAATCTTTTTTAAAATACACATTCATATTATGTTTTATAAAATTACTGTATTTATTAAAAGGTTTATAATATAAGAGGTAATAAAAGAAACTACAGTTTTTAAAAGTTGATAAAAAGCGGAAAGTTAAAGGAAGCATTAATTTAATAAGAAGCAACATTATTCTCAAGGAATTTTAAAAAAAAAGAATAAATATATTAATAAAATTAAACAAATCTCACTTATAATCTCTTACGCTACTTTGTTTAAACATTTGGCTTATTTTTTCTACATTAACAATCATTTTTTAATTTTGGTTCTTAAATAATATGTTTTTATATAAATAAAGAATCAGCTTTTTTATTACTCTTAATACATCTACTTCCGCAAAATATTTACAATAATATTTTTAAACCTTTTAATTTAATAAGTATTAAAATATTATATAAATCCTAATAGTTATACGCTTTGATTTTTTATCAATCCATTCCATTATTTTCCTTACTTTATTATATTTAACGTAAAAAGCTTAGATATTTTCATAGGTTTTTTATTAAGTTAAATTATCTTTAATAAAGTAGATAAGCATATTTTTGTTTTTCTTTAAAAAAAAATCTTATAATAAGCAGAAAAAGTCCTTATTTTTATTAGCATAAATATTACTAAAAGCTATTTTCATAAGATTTTATCGGACTTATTTAGGTTAATAGTTATAATAAAAAATATCGGTAAAATTAAAAAATATATAATTACGTATAACGTTTATTAAAAAACCTATTTATTTAAAATAAGCCATTTTTCTTATATAACTTCTTACGTTTACTAATTAAAAATAAATATATCTTATCATTTAAACAACCTCTAGCTTTAATATAAAATAAATAAAGACACTGGTCATTTTTATAAAAGCTTACAACAAAAATCACTTAACGCCATATTTTTTAAAATAAATAATATTTCAACAGAATTATCACCTTTTTTTTTATCTTATTTTTTTTTTATAAGGAAAGATAATTTACTTACCTAAAATCAAGTTAATTTAAAAATTTATCAAACAACACAAATAAAAACTTAAATATATTATTAAAAAATGTTTAAGCAATAAGTTAATTAATAAAATAAATTATTTTATATGATATAAGTATAATAAAAAAAGAAAGTTTAATGTAAGTATAAATTCTAAATAAAATTAATAGAAAATATTAAGGAATTAACTTATATCTTATTTTAAATGTAAAGGATAGCCTTATTATCTTTCTTATTTTAATAAATAATAATTATAATAATAAGTTATTTATTGTTAAAGCTAATCAAGTAATAAATAAATATAAAAAAGATTTATTTATATTTGATATTTATAATAATATTAGATTTAAAACCACTTATATTAATAAAAAAGATGGTGTAATAGAATATATACTAAATTTTAATATTATAATGTATATTTTTTACCTAATTTTATAAGGTATTAAAAAGTATTATAATATTTTAATTTATTATTTTAGTTTTTATAAACAACTAATTATGCTAAAATTTAAGTTCATTTAATAGCTTTTAGTTAATTTATTATATATAAAGATAGTTAACTTTTTTTATAAAAAATAAAAGAAGTGAAAATTTAAAATTTACTTTAATAATTTTGTAAATAAAGCCTTATTTATAATAACTAATAATAATATTAAATATTATGAATATTATTATATTCTTTAAGTCATTTTATCTTATTTGTTACAAGATTTTAATATCAGCTTTTTCAAGCAAAGTTTTTCACATATTAATAATAATCACCATAAAGTTAAAGCTACACATTACTTCATATTTATTTAATCTTAAATTTAATTAATGATAATATAAATTATCGACATATTAAATAAAGAAGAAATAGATAAGATAAAAAATATCCTTATTTTTACATAGTTTAATCTAAATCAAATCAAGATTAATTTACATTATTTTTTAGAAAAAAAAATTCCAATTTGCTTATAATTATATCCTTTTTTTTTATCTTTTTTACAACTTTCGGTTTATTATTAATTAACTTTAAGATATAAATCTTTATAATAACTTAAACTTTTTATTTTTTTTATATTAAGTTGTTAGTAAAAGTTTATATAAAGCGAGAAATGTATGATTTAAATTAAATAATTAAAATAATTATAAATATTCATTCCTTTTTTATTATGTAATATCTGTTTCAAATAATAATAAAATAAAATAAAATAAAAATTATAAAATAAACGGTTTATAAAATAAGTAAATATAATTGAAAAGGAATGAGTATTTATTAAATAACTAAAATTAGAGATTAATTAATTATAATAAAATTTATTATAAAAAAAATATAAAAAATAAAATAATAAGAAAATAATAGGAATGATTATAATAAAGAAAAAAGAAAAAATAAGTAAAAGATAAAAAAAAAAAAAAAAAAAGAAGGGATAAAAGTAGTAAAATAAAGTTATAATAAAAAAAAAAGAAAAAAAACGAAAAGTAATTACAAATTAACTACTTATACCTTCACTTAAACAATTATTCTAATTAAAAATAAACGGTATATTCACGAATGCAAAAAAAATAAATAAACCTAATATAATTAAAAGTTTAATAAGTTTAATATTAACTGTTAAGTTAGTTAATAATAGTTGTAAAAAATTTGCTTAATTAATATACCATTCTTTTTAATCCCGCAATTATTAACTATATAATACTTGGCTTATTTATGAGAAAGCAGATAAGATCCCAAATTCTCCAGATTTTATGGTCGTATATATTAGAACAGTTAGCAAAAATACTCTATAAATCATTCTTTGTTGGATATTAGGAGAGCCTTCTCATACCCGAGCCGCGAACCTCTACCAAACGAAGGACTGAAGCTACTTTGAGATGACCGCAATAAAGTCGGATACATGATGCAATTGCCATCGCCAGATATATTTAGACTCAAATGCGACGACGAAGAGCTTGTTCCTAGAGGGTACGATGGTCGCTGAGTATTCTGTCGTGGTCGTAGACCGTTCCGCGTGCTACATAGGATGAAGGACAGATACTCCACATGTACTGAGAGCGTTTAATATTTACGTAAGATAGGCAATACTTCTGGTCCGTGACTGATATAATGAACCAAGTGCTTATAGGGTGGCAGTAATGGATTGGTCATGTCGTGTAGTTTAGAAATCCGACCTCGAATAGAGGCCTTCACTATCTTGGAACAATCATGCCACTAGTTTCTCTTCGTATCGTAAATTTTTAAGATGACCTAGGATGAGGAATAGGAACACAATGATTCTCAGCTCCATTAGTTTTCGATTCATCAATCACTTTTTATCAACAAGGATATCCCGAAAATTCTCAGCGTCGCATATTAAGTAAATAGGTATCATAACAGGCCTTCGTTCCTCCGAATGCTGAGCTGCCCACTGCCAGTAAACCGATACACTCGCACGTCGCAACTCTAGACAAAACGCAGATTGTGTCTACACGATGAGATTGATCGCTAAATCTAGACGGTCTGGCGCTCAGTCTTGTTGTGGCGCACCTCTCGGCCCTTCTCAGACCAGGGGAAGTGGAAGACGGGGATGATGAAGAAAGAGTTGCTACGCCAGGGTTAGCTATCACTGTACTACAACGAAGACGTGGGCGGTAAGGTACGAACCTGGAGTCGGCAATACCGGCGAAGGCGTTGTACCACGCCAGGAAGGCAGCAAGTATACCGAATCCACCGCCCGCCTGGGTGAGCCTAACAGCGGAGCCCGCGGCGCCGTTGGACTTGGCGAACTCGCCGCAGGCTAGCATGAGGAAGGCCAGATCGAGGGTGAAGAACAGCAGGAAGAACATGACGGTCGATCGCAGCGTGCAGAGGAGCAGGATGAAGGTGAAGATAAACCAGCCAGTCAGGAAGAAACCCAAAACCGAAGCCGAATCCTGCTTGCTGTAGGGCTCCAGAGCTCCGAAGCCAGGAGTCAGGGCAATGGCGTAGGCGATCCAGAATCCACCATACGAGGACAAAGCGGTAGCACCAAAAGTGTTACCCACGGCCATCTCCCTTTGTTACCGGTCAGCAGGCGCACTTCTCGAAAGCTCGGAACATCGCGCAACCGAAGCCCTTTCTTTTTAACAATTACTTACCACATGCCAGCGAGGAGCTGGACAAGACCGCCGTAGCCATAAGCTAGAGTCAGAGCGATATTCGGTTCGGTAATGTCGCGCGCATTGAGGTTGATGAGAGACAGGACGAAAGTAGTCAAGGCGAAAGCAGACAGACCGAGAGGCGCAGGGTTGGCGAACTTGCGGTGCTCGATGGGCTTGTATAGACCGGGTTGGAACTCACCACCGAAGGCAGGGAGTCGGGCGTCAGGGCCGGAGTGGGCGTGGAACAGCGGGTTACCGCCGTAGTCGTAACGCTGGGTAGCCGAGGCGCCGTTCGTGCCTGTAGTGGTGGCACCGATATCCTTCTCGGCGACTGGCGCCGTAGCAGGTTGGTCGATAGAAGCCATCACGAGAGCTCCACGTTCGGGTAAGGGTAAAAGTGAGATTTGTATGTGGACCCTATACTTATTAATTCCGAAATTGCTATCCGCGACTGAGAAAAAGCAAAACGGGAGTCCCAGCTGCTAAGTAGCGGGCTAGGACACGAAGGGGGACTCGTTGCTTTAAATAAAGGGTTCGGATGGATAATAAGCAACGTGCAAAATGGGGTAGACTAGGTCTGGGGGGGGATGGAGACAGCGGAGAAACGATACTAAAGGACGACCAAACTCCAGGGACCGTGGTTTGTACATGGTATACCTAGTAGATTTCATGCAGCGCCATTCAGTGGGGAGAAGGAGACAAGGGTACTTACTTCTTATTCCCTACTAGCTGTACTACAGTATGTATTTGTAGAGATAAGTAAACACGTACAGTACATAGGTACATAAGCACGCAGCTTGGCCTTTGCTTGGGCTTGTCCTTTGATCATTGATCAATGTGTGTATGGTCACCGATTGGTACATCCTCCGGGGTAAGCTACCCCAGTAAATTGCATCACCCCAATAGCTCCAAGCTACCAATAGATTGAGTTACATCAAAGCAACCATTAAGATCAAATGGTTGTTGGATGAAAGACGTGTGTTCCGTGGGTATAAGCCATGCAGCTATTCCTCCAATTCGTACCAAAGTGAAGATAGTCCCAGAGCGGACAGACAGACAACTCTACTTAATCCACTCCAGTTGTATCTTGCATATTGTATATCGTATAGCGTATATTGGTATACCAGCGTCACTGTGACGAAGAGCTAGCTACCCGCTACCTACATATGTATGTACTTATCGCAGATTGTTTCCGCTTCGCCGGATTCTTCTCCTGCACCCCTTGGATGTTGCGCAGATGGGTTGAATCAGGTGGCTTCACACTAAAAAAAAGGGTCGGCATTCTGGAAGGAGAAGTGATCGTTTAGGCGCGGATACTAGATACCTATACAGGTAAACGGGGTGGCTCCAGTGGGTATTAGCTGAACGCGTGAAACTGGGGTCGAGGCTAGGTAGTAGACCCGGACGAATGGTTGGAATTTTTCAGATACTGTTTGCTGACTTGAGGGCTTCATCCCTGCTAGGTCTTTGCTACCATGCGTAGCGTATTTCCCTGCCGCGCCGGAGAAAAGGGACGAATTTCCAGTCCACTGCCATTCTACTAGTTCTATTTGGATTTTTGTGAGGTAATCTGTTGAGACGAGACGCTTGGCCCAATCCCAAATTCCCAAATCCTCAAGCGACGCTAAGCTTGTCGGTCCACAGCTCGCGAGATTTTATGAAAGGGTTGTGTATAAGAATATGTTAAGAGCTAAGTATGTACGAGTCGTTATCGCACAAGGCCATTATACACCCGAGACGTGCGGAAGCCTCTGCCAATACAATAAAAGTAGATGTGTCTCGAATATACATGTAGTAAGCAGATATGATAATGTATGTGTTCCGACTACTTAAGTAGTCGATGAAAGGGAGGGACGGTGCAACGCTATTACGGTCAAGGGAGGTAACACTACTGTAGTTGGCCGTTGGTAGCTGGGAGGAGCCGCAATGTCCCTCTATACATGTATGTAGGATGTCTTCTTGGAGTTAAGGTTGATTAGAGTAGGTCACGTTATTAAAAAGGAGAAGTCGACGATTCAGCGAGAGTCTAGACGCAACCAAACACTGCTTGCGAAATATTCACTGTTGTATGTGACCGTGATTGTGATATTGGCCAAGATCCGCGCTTCATCATTAGAGGTTCCGGAAATACATACGCTTACGCACACCGATCTTAATATTATTATATTATTTAGTCTCTTTTCCACATGCATGCCTTATGTAGGCTACTTACTATTGGCTGTATTGTTCTGTGTCAGCGCTATCACCCGGATAATTTTTTTCTCTTCAGAATTTGCAGCCAGTCCAGACTTTGCTGACATGATAGCGATCCGAGACATTGCGCACTAATGATTGGACTTCCTAGTAAATTCAAAAGCCACTCGAGGCACCGATGGTTTGGGTTCATGACATATTTTCTCCTTTTTTGTGCGCAGCGTTTCCACAATGTTAAAAAAAAACCACTATACCTACCTGTATCAACGGTCATCCCAGTTGGGTTGAGAATCTAGAAGCGCCGGAATCTCCCCGTTCTACCTAGTACGCTACCAGCACCCTGGGTACCTAGCATTTTGCGATCTAGGCTTACTAATTTAGAACATGTGCTAATTAAGTAAAGTCCCCATGGAGGGAGAGAGAATACGTACATGCTCAGCCGTAGTTATGAAGACGCTGTAGGGATTGGATCGAGACGTTATGCTGTAGGTACAAAAATAGCGTAACAATGCCGTCTACCATACCGGGAACATACGGGTATCAGTTCATGAAGACACGAGCGATCATTCCCCCACAAGAGCGGGGGAAAGCCAACCTTTCCCCTCATCCTCCTCACATCGTGATCCCCAAGAGTCCTCCAAGGCTCACCCAAGACTCCAATTGACTTCAATCGTAAGTTCTCACCGCCCTGACTTAGTTCATCGTTGGAGGCTGAGCGCAGTTCCATCTGGTCACTTGGCTTAAAGGGGTTGCTCCCTTCGTGCGAGTGACATGTCGTAGAACTAAACGAAGCGTTCTAAAATGGTCTGAGCCTAGCCTCAAATCATCTGAATGCCGACCTGGCGCTGCCATCTTAAACGCCATTCGACTGGGCTGATGCTTGGCTATTCGTGACTTACCTTACCCCGGATTGTAACCCCGCAGACTCGCGGAGCTGAGGAAGCTGAGAGAAGACACGTCATTACAATGTTCGATCGGACTCTTACCGAGGCTGCCGTGCGTCTTCGAGGAGCCCGCGGGCACTCGAAGTTGCCCGAAATCCCTAGTGCACTATAAGGTCAACCCATTTTCGAGTTACAATGCGAATGTTGCAAGAGATATGATATTCATCTACATAGCATGGAGAAAGTCATGGCGGAGTCTGCAATATTGCAATATCGGGGCATTGCAGGGTAACATCTGAGGAAACTCAAGAGTCTTCCCCCTGTTTAACCCATCATCGTTCCCAGGAAAATGTCGTTCCTCATCAAAGTTGAATTTCCGCTTATCTAATGAAATATCAAACAAATACGACCCCCTGTAGCTCTTGAGCTCCCATCCCATAGGACACAGAGCGATACGATGATTATCTATGTAGGTGCCTAAGTAGGCAATAAAAGTTGTCGTGATTTACGCTTTGTGTTTAATCGAGACAAAACGTGTAACAGTAAATAGCAAACATGCATTTAGTACTCCAGTATTCGCCGGACATCACGCTATAACGGTTCCAGGCCTCCAAGATCATTTATAATACGGACCGATACTTTCCACAAAACATCTTCGAATTTCGATAACCGAGCCCCTCGGAGATGGACCTTACACATGCTAAGGAAGGCATTCGTCTATCTTAGAAAGGCGATAGGCGGTGTTGGAAACATTGGCAGACCCGGAAGACTACTGGTCACTCCAGAGAGGTAATGAATTCTTATAACCAGGGACTTATACTTGTCCTCTTGATCTAAATCCTGGGCTGAAAATGACCAAACGAAGATTGTCTTAGCCTACCCATCTTTGATCACATGTTTCAACGGCAAGTCCTCTTCTAACACTCATGTGGCCTGAGCCTCATTTCTCGGGATAGTCCCGAGAAGAAAACACCCTAGGTAATGGGTGGTTACACTACTTACCTAGGCACCTATCAAAATTGAAAATTTCTACGTTCTAGTGTCGAAGTCGGAAATAGGGGTTACATGGAGAAGCAGGTTGAAACCTCACTGTCGGGTCTCTCTGTCCAATCGTGTATGCAGGATCCCATTCTCAACCACTTGTTACGAACGTATTACAGTATTAGCAATTCACGAGTCTAGGTCTTTGCGTTGCTCTATTGGTTACGTATGCAGCATGGACGGGACCTGCCTTGGGGGCGAGTAAATACCACTCGCGTTCACCCTTGACGTAGCAGGTCAGATAATCTCTCGATATTAACCGGCTACGCCGCTTCGGGTCGCTCCAAGGCCTTTCCATTCACATTTACCCGGGAGACCCTTGGATACGTCGAGAATCAAATTACAAGCCGAATCGCCCAAGTTGAAATAATGATAATTAGCAGCACAGTTCCATAGTCGCTGTCGGAATCTGATATAAATACATGCCTAGATAGTGCATGGCTACAAGATGAGGCCAAGGGTAACTAGAATGCTCTAGGGTCCTACGGGGTATCGCCATCTCCAGACTATGTTAGCTGAAACAGTTAAACCCTTTTTAGGGTTATGGGGAAAAGTTCGAAAGTCACAGCTTTTCAACGTGAGAAGGTTTTAGTTCTTCATCATTTCAAAGTGTCTAGACCGCTCTATCCTAGATTGTCGTGGCTACTAGCTACATATATTAATGGTAGTAGGATGTTGTCGTCAGTTCCTAAGAGTCACTATGTATGTCTAAAGACTGACGGTAGTGCCAGGAGAGTACCCCTAACCGAAAATTACAAGAAGTGAAAGCATACTATACTAATGTTATATTATGCTGACAGAACTCGCCAACCCCTATCTAAAATATTACCTAGTTTATTAAGTCAGCGGGTACGGATGCCAATGACTCGAGTCGTAGCGTACACCGAAGATGATAGAAACAGACCGACGCTTACATAGATGACTTTTGGTAACCCGTTTCAACTGAAATCTAGTAAATCTCCCCCATGCCTCTATATATCTATTCCAGGCTACTAGTTAGATCGCCCTCAATGGTCCAATCTCGCTTTCATCCTTTGGCGCTTAGAGAATCGTACCCTAGAAAGATATTGGAGATGAATAGGATTTAGGCATGACCTTCGTTATATGTTCTGGAACTATAATAGAATTTGGGCGAGTCCGGGAGAATTAGTAGAATACGTGCCTTGTCTATGTAAGTCACCCATCAATTTTATCGTCAGTGGCTCTGCTTCTACTCGATACACTGCCTCCGGGGACGCGGATAGTGCCTCAGATTTTCTGCAAGAGATTACAATACGAGTATGGGAAGGGCATTGTTAGGGAGAGAGTTTGGTTGACGCAGTTGTGGTAGTGATTGTTGGGTGGAACAGGCGAAGTAGTAAGGACGCGGCAGGATGTCGTGGGGGTTGATGAACGGTCAAAAGGGGTGAAGAGGGTGCGCACCCTAGCGACGTGAGCCAGCCATCCAACGTAAGGGGGCAGGTAAGCCCCAAGTTCCTATAGAACATTATCCGAGGCAGCCTCCATCACTATATGAGAAATTAAGGAAAGGGGAAGAAGAAAGACGCCTGTATTAGGAATCAGGGTACTGCATACATTCATCTGCCCTATCGTGGTATCTAATTTGATTAGCTGTGGACGAAGCGTCGAAGCTTCCTCTGTCAGAAAAGCAACGTTAACTTGCTAAAGTAACTGCTGGCACTTCCGTAACTCAATAGCCGTTCCCAGGGATCACGATGCTCGAGAAGTTCACGCCGCATGCTTCACTCCATGGAAACGTCCTCCTGATCCTTATCAACACCTCCAGCTTCATTCAAGTCCGGCATCCAACCTTTCGGTCGCTCATTTCCGCGAACCGTGATACCGTACCCAAGCCTCTCCACCTTACAGACTTGCTCAATCATGATACTCAGCTTCTTCGAGTAAGTACCGGGCTTGCCGCCGAGAGTGGGGCAGATCTGGAGCATGGAGCTGACCTCCTGCATGTCGGTTAGAATCGTGCGGCTGTCCTCAGAGCCGTCGGTGCCCGTGCCTGGCATGCTTCCACTCAACGCGGTGATGGCCGTGGCGAAACGCATCATCTCGCCCGTGAGATCAAAAATACCGAAGACGTAGTCCGAGGGCGTGAGAGCGATGTTGACAGGGAGGGATTCTTGGGCTTGGGCAGGCGTCATTATCTTCTGGTGCTGAAGGTAGTGAGAGAATGAAATGGCCTCGACGAACTCCTCCAGACAGATAAGAGGGTAACGATAGCGGTTCATACCCGCTACATCACCCTCGACGGTGGCGAGAAGCTCTGAGATCTCCTTTAGTCGGTCATCTATGTCTTTCTGTATGCGAGGGGGAATAGGCTGATTGAGCTTGCGGACTCTGAGAAGAGACATATGTGAGCTGGGGTTAGAATACCCAATTACAGGTTGATATAGGAGATGCAGGGGAGAAATATGTAGGTATATACCGTTGTAGTGAGAAGATGCTATCCAAGTGTTAGCGATTAAGATCAAATAAAACCCATAGTTCTTGATATTTAAAACTCACATCTTCTTACTGAGCGCCGTGACATCTCGAGAAACCTTACCAATCTTCATGCGGCGATCATGATGCTCATCTAGCTCATCCCGGAAGCCCTCGAACATAGATGTGTAGGCGTTGCGAGGCGTATCCTTAATTGGCCTGCTGTCCCCCATCTTCTCCTTACCTTGGTAGTCCCTCTTGACACCACCCACGGCGCGGGTTCGGTCTTGGGGTATAATTACTTCAGACATGCTGTAGTTATGACGATGGTTTCATGTCATTGGATATTGTACTGGATTAAGTTGGGAAGACTTAATTAGGTCCTAAACGTAATATGATGTTTGGTAGGTTTAATTGGCTGGGCGGCTGTTGTCGGTTGGTACCCGCTACTTGCAGGCGCGATAAGTTCAGCCGAGATAACGCCGATAATGATAACAGCAGTTACCGCGAACCTTCTAACATGAAGCTGTTAACTACTAGCTACATACAGTAGTAGACTACATAATAGCATCTACAACATTGAATGCACTTCAACGTAGTGAACGATCACGTACGGCATTGAGTTCATGCGAAATTCTTCTAATTCGTTTTAATCTGGAAGTAAATATGGACTAGGCTGGTACCTACTTAATCGTTTGAAGTTGGTATCAGGAGAACAATCCTTGAATAGCGTTTAATAGCACTCATTTTTTTTAATTACCTAGCCTCAAGTGCTGGCCGCTTGGTTTCCGGTTTTAAGGGTTGGCCGGGAACAGGTCTTAGGATAAGAATTATCTAAAAGAACCGCGTCAGGAAGAAGACGGACAGTGGCTTTGGATTCATGAAGATGGCATCCCATCTAAGCGCCTTTATCTCGCGGCCGCTCCCACTCTTCGCGGCAGCAACAGTCCTCCGTGTCACGATGCTCCTATATGGGCTATGGCAGGACGCCAACTCACCCCTCAAGTACACCGACATAGACTACCTAGTATTCACAGACGCGACTCGATTCACTTTCCTATCTGACTCGGCCTCACCTTACACCCGTGAGACGTACCGGTACACGCCCCTGCTGGCATGGCTCCTGTACCCGACCACGTGGCCGGGGACTTTCTGGTTCTCTTTCGGCAAAGTCATATTTGCTGTTGCAGATCTGCTAGCTGGTTATCTGATCATCCTTGTCCTGCAGGGACCATATATCCGTATGTCCATGGACCGGGCGTGTAGGTACGCCAGCATCTGGTTGCTGAATCCTATGGTGGCCACCATTAGCACGAGGGGCAGTTCTGAAGGGTTGCTTGGTGTTCTGACCATGGCTTTATTATGGGCGGTGCTCGAGAAACGAGTTTCACTTGCGGGCGTGTTGCTAGGATTCGGCGTCCACTTCAAGATCTACCCATTCATCTATGCGCCGGCAATCGTGTGGTGGATGGACGCGGAGCGGATGGGAAGGAGACCGGAAACGAAGAAGCAGAAAGGGAAGGCCATTCAAGGTACAGGCCGGCCGGGTGCGTTAGACAAGGTAATGGCGTTCGTCACACCGGAACGTATCACACTTGCACTTGTCAGCTTGGCCACGTTCCTAGGCTTGAATCTCGCTATGTACGCCATCTACGGGATGCCCTTCCTTACGCACACGTTCCTCCACCACGTCACCCGGATTGATCACCGTCATAACTTCAGTCCATACAACATCCTACTGTACCTTACCTCGGCGGATCCAAACTCGGCGTGGCTGGGAGTAGAATCAGTGGCGTTTATACCCCAACTGCTGTTGTCGGCCATTCTCATACCCCTAGTTGGGGCCAAGAGGGATCTACCGACTACTATGTTAGCGCAGACCTTCGCCTTTGTGACCTTTAACAAGGTCTGCACGAGCCAGGTATGCTTCATCCCTCGATATTCTCCGTATTTATATCTAGCTAACACTGCCGAATAGTACTTTCTCTGGTACATGGTTTTCCTTCCCCTCTACCTACCCAACTCCTCGCTCCTCCAGTCTCCGCGCCTCGGTCTATCAGCACTTGGCCTTTGGGTCGCCACACAGGCGGCATGGTTGCAACAAGCCTACAGCCTTGAATTTCTCGGTCAGAGTACATTCGTCCCCGGCCTATGGGTGGCATCTCTGGCCTTCTTCCTCGTGAATTGCTGGATCCTTTCCATTATTATAGCTGACCTCGGCGACAATCCCGGGTCTGAGATCAAGGGAAAAGTGCAATAATCTAGGTGTATACATGTATATATGTAGCTATTCGTATCAAGCGTGCTGGACTGGATGGTGTAATAATAATAATAATAAAGTGTAGCTGTGTTGCTTGGATAACTCAATATGATAAGCCATTGTAGGAGTACTTCATGTAATAATATTCCTAATATTTTAAATATAGCTATGGGTGGCTTCACTCTTCGGTCCATCCGGAAGGATGTACGTCTCTATAGTCGCCGGAGCGAACGGTTAAAGAAAGTCAGATCAAAGTTAAGGCAGTATGGCTTGTATATTCTCTCTAACTGGTGGAATGATTGTAGGCCAGGCGATCTTTTGACATTCCACTTGAATCGGTCTCATTCGTATGAGACGGGCCGCCTGTTCTGATCTTGGCCTACTGCTTTACAGAACACGTAGGCTTCTAATTCTTCCGGACCACTACTTCCTGAATAATACCACAAGTTCACCTTTTTAACATTAATGATGATAAGTAAGCATTGATCAAATTTTTCAACTTATAAACTTGCTGGGAACTCTATGATGCAACTCCGTCCACATGGTATAAACTTCCATTACAGCAGTAGCTATGATGACACCTCGGTACGCCGTTCCAAAACAAGCCTCGCAGTGGGTATTGTTTGCCTCCTGACTCGGGAGATTTCAATCCTGTTATTCTCCTTATGACCATCCTACGAGTTAAATATCCCTTTCTCCGGTGCTATGTACAGCAATATGTGCTGTGTGTCTTGCACGGTTCCGTTGCTTCCAGTTCCCGTATAAACTCCGTATAACTTGAATTGACCTTAGAGGTATCTTATTAATATTCAGTTTCCCTCACGTCAGGGATAAATAGGCACAGCATGCCTCATTAGCGGGGGTGTAAAAGTTTGCCGTGGCCGTGTTGTAGTCGTCTGGTTGTAAGACAACGTTATAATATCGGGCTTCACATAATAGCGATACCTCCCGAGAGCATGGCGTAGTTGGCCAACTTTAGGGAAAGCACCCGCGATTTCGGGAAGTCAGGGTTAATAACCAACCGGCCTTCCTTGTTGTAGCCGACCTCACCGAAGCTGTCCACCATCTCCTCGAAGCGGATATCGGGTCGCACACGGTTTATCTCGGCCACGATCTCATCACTCCAAACCCCGGAGCACCAGCCGTCCCGAATCATGAAATAGGGGTTAAGAGGCGGGACGGGCGAGTCTTGCCAAAATATGTTAGAATAATACGTTTGGGACTACGGGGAAGGTAAAAGAGGTACATACCAAGATCAACGTATCGAATTCGCAAGAGTTCCACCGATTTGAGGCGCTCCAAGGCCCGGATACCGCCCAAGACGAGTTGCTCGAAGGCAGTGATGAAATGCATGTCGGTAATGCCCGAGCCCGACTCGTTCCACTGAGCGTTCTGGCGGCAACAGTTCTTGACGGTAAGATCGATAGTCTTAAGGCGGGTGGTGCGGGAATTCGAGTATTTCGCGAGCATGTCGAAGAAGCCGTGACAGACACGACCAGTGTAGGATAGATGCTCCAAACTACTTGCGGCTTTTGCCAGCTTTTCGCACCAGTGAAGCTGTTCACAGACCTTGAGGTAGTAAGGGGGACAAGTCATTTCTCTCCGATAGTCACACTCGAGGCAGAGGTTGAGACTAGTAATTTTTGGATCGAGGCACTCGAGTGTGCTCGCCATACTAAGATAGCTCTTAGATTTGGGTTTAGCATAAGTGCCATGCCACTCTTCTAGATTTGGCAACGCGCGCGAGATGACTTCCCAATCCTTCGGCTGCCGAATGATGTTCCATTGACCCTTCACTATCAGAGTTCGAATCGACGAAATCTCGGGCAAGTCTCGAGTAACCGATGTAGGCCCAGAAAAGCTAAACTTGACTCGCGGCGCCTTCTTCCTTTCACCACCCTCAAGCGTCAATACACGCGCCTCGGGAAATTGCATGCTCACGAGGTAGAACACCTCTTCGAGAGTTGAATTGTCCGTCGGCAGGGCGTAGGTCGCGCTGGCAATGCCCTCAGGGGAGACGGTCGGCAGCGCAAGCGACGTATCGCCCGGAACGGTGACATGGAACTTAGGCTGGAAGACGGGAAACCAAATCTCAACGTGCTTCACATAGGTCCTGAGGTGAGGATGGCGTACGAAGAAGGCCATAACATCATTGCTGCAATGCACTGTCGCTTTAAGTTTGATATGTCGATAGAGCCGCTGTTGGATCAGGTCTCTCCAGAGGGAACAGACAAGGGCTAAGTTAGATAATTCCTTCCTCCTTGAGTGTCGCAAGGCAGTACTCCAACTTCGGGCATTCACGCTTGGAATGTTAAGAGAGCTCGGGGAGGTGGTAGAGACTCGATATCCGAATATATGATCGAGAATACATTCGTGAATCTCAGCTGGCAGTTGGGCCAAGGTCAAGATTGGATTCTGCTCGGCAACCGCCGGCGTAGAGACCGGGTTAGTGACCATACAATCGTCGGATCCGAAGCAGTCCGGCTGACAGGTTAAGCAGCGGATATCGGTCTGGCCTTGCTGGGCATTGGGGAACGGAGTACTGCTGGGGCGTGTCGGGGGTACGAAGTCGGTGGGCTTGGGTTGCTCTAGGGGTGGACTTGCGGGACCAGGAGTTACAGGTGTTGAGGTAGTGGTCATGATAGCGGCCAACTCGACGGTTGCCGTGCCCTCGTCCTCATCATCATCTCGGTCGCTAGATAAATCGCTTTGTAGGTAAGGTTCTCTCGGGAGGTAGAGGCTCTGGGAATGGGCCTCAAACGAATTGGCGGCGACATCCTCATCATGGAATACGGCAGACTCCCTCATGCCCACCATGATCATGTTGATTTCCGGATCGGATCTACTCAACTACGAGATCGGAATGTTCATGACAGGTGAAGTCGAGATATCACCAACTACCTGAAAGTCCGTCTCGGGTTTCGGAGTAGGTCCCAAACAGTTCAAAGCGGGTGCGTTAGTAATTTGAAGGGTTTTAGGGGTTCGAGACAAGGGATATTGGCGTAATCGAGATCAGAAGAACTATTCGAGGCCAAGCGGTAGGCAATAAGGGCGGGCGCTTGAATGTTCGATACCAAGTCGTTCGAGTAGTGAGCTGATCGAATAGGAGAGCGAACTACAAGAACCGGAAGGGATCTCTACGATGGATAGGCGAGGATATCGTCTAAAAACAGGTAGTCGAGGCTTTCGTTATGAGGTCGAGAAGGACGAAAGCGGAGGTCGATACGGTTATGATGGGATGAAAGGGCGTCGGTTGTTGGTGGAAGGTAGAAGTTAGAAGGAGAACGTCGAGACCACGTGCGGCGATGCGAGATTACGGTACACAACTGAGTTGCCTTGGTGTATGATGTATTAAGTACATCCAACCTTTAGTCGCTTTGTTCTCTCGTATCCTGTTCTGACTATGTAGTTTTCGGGCGTCGATGGTGAATGGTGAACGGTGAATTGCGAGGTGGGAATTTCCGATATGGCGAAAATTAGTCACTGGGCCGTTGGCAGTTGTAGAGTCAAATTCAGAGATAATGCAAAATTGTATGTAGACGTTGGACGTTGGACATGGACATGGACAGATTTGCCGGGGAGGGGACTTTTCACATTCAATGTTGCCAGCATAAGGTAATCCAATTTACACGCCGTCTCCCGTCCGGGTTACAATAAATATTATTTATTACGGGGGGTAACCGGTACCCGTATGGTAAGGGTACGGGTACGAGTAATTACCAATTGGTACGAAATTTTGAGGTAGCGCCTGCATTGATACCTTTTCACAACCTAAGGTTCCAAGGTTGCGACTACTGTCCTCCAGAGCTACTTCCTCAAGTTGTTATTTATGGGCAACAATGCGCGGTTAGGGTATTAGGTATGACAGGGCGTACTTTCTTAGAGGTTACAGATGCTCCTACTGCTTTCATTACACTTTTGACTTCACGTTTTCTTCAATATCATCTACCCTCATGTCTTCGGTAAGATATATACTTATGTAAGTAGTATATAATAATCCCTTCCACGTGCATGTTACGTGTATGCTATTTAATAACCTACATGTAATTTTATCGATTCATTGCTCCTTTATAATAGGCAAACTGTTAATTTTTTTAATGCATTACTACCAGATGTCGTAGCATATCTGCGTCTTATATTACCTCTCGGTACATGTATGCATTATGTTCGAATCGTGCGTTCAGTCAATGTTCAATGTTGGGAACTGATTTTGATGTACCAATGCGTACCAATACCTAAGCCACATATCTTCATGCAACTTCAAGCAATAAGACATTGACTTCTATCAATTGCTGCTAGCTCAGATTGGCTCAGCCACCTCGTGGTATTAACATCCATCTGCATCTACCATACATCGCATACCCTCGCATACCTACGTGTACGCGCTATGCATGTTGGCCCAGGGTCTGCTGGCGCCTCTTGTTAAGCTTTCAGTGGATTGGACACTTGCAGCAGATCGTCATTCGATGGCTTGGCCTAGTCCTGTCCCAATCAAGACTGCCAGGGTCAATTGCTTATCCGAATTACTTGCATGACTGGTTGGCCTTGCCCTGCATTGCCCTGCCTGCCGCCTTGCCGCCATTTTGCTTTGGGGGGGGGTTTTTTTTTTGGCCTGCCCTACTTTGGATCGCCTTAAAAGAGCGGCTCAAGTAATGTGTTTATTTTCCAAAGCACGGGATCGTGTGTCGACCTCCTACCAACTTCTTCCAACCCCGCTCTCTTACGAGTCGTAGTGCTGGTTGACATGACATATAGCGCAACTCCTATCATGGGTAGTAGCATCATATGCTGTCGAACTTGCGCGTTGCCGATTCAAGCAATAGCTAAATATGGATCTAGAACCGACTAGACGAAACTTAACGCCATCGATCTAATACGCGACCTAGTATGGCATCTCTGCGAAGATTCCCCGGACAACTTAGCATTGTCGATTTATATTGCCATCACTACGGTTATTAAGCGAGCAGTCGGGATTTTACCGAATAATGTTTTCATGATTATATATAACTCTCAAAGATTGATGCTGCCACCAATGAGAGTCTCTTCAACCCTACTATGGTCGGGTATAACACTAAGGATCAATATGTGAGCTATAAGGCGAATCGTTGCGGTGTGCGGACAAGTACTTTCATTGTGTCACTTGTTATCGAGATCTATCGACCGATTTCACAACGGATCGATTGTATATGGTCTGTTGTCTCGTAATTGATACGTGAATGAACAAAATCGTAGAGCCTCGAAACCTTGCTCAAAGTCGGTTGAGTCCCGCGTGAACTAGATAAGTCTGAAGTGTGCGATAGTCCAATCATCCATGTCTCAGGTATGGATATATATCTGATAGAAGGTGCTTGGCTAGGAGTAATACTTTGACATGTACGCAGAGGACGTCGTCAATATAGTAGGAAAACATTTCCCGTCTCATCAAGCCGGGTAAGAGATCTATATATACTCCTAAACTTTCATATTGCAGCTTAGGTAATAGAACCTTGGGTCTTATAAAAATAGAAATAGTACTTACTGGGCATATACATGCAATAGTGAATCAAACTTCCGTCCGATGTTGATGTCTTCATTGATGTTTGAACACGGCTTGTTACAGCTTGGCTTTCCTCCAACTACGTAAACTTTTACGTATGAATACCTAGTATCTGACGCTTCTCCGCTATATCTAGATATCTAGTGATCTGTCTGACCAAGGTTAGATAGATTCATCATCATGCCTGATCTGGATGATCATGATCTCGGAGCTTACATCAGTGGTATACATGGTACCTATTGCTTCAGACCTTCAACATTGAATGTTAAACATTAAGATAGTGGTGCAACCCCACAACGCCGGCCTATTTGGTATTAGACTTGAAATAAACCGTGAGGTTTCACTTACTAACTTGAGGTTGCAAGCTAGACCAATCAAGTAACTCAGCTGCTGAAACGCCCCTCCGACGTGAAATCCTACTATTACCTTAAACGGTTTAACACAGTAATCCCTAATAGACCAACTGATATCAGTTGATGTTTCTTAATAGTGGGGCCTCATCGGGCAATTACAAATCCCCGCATTGATCTTCAAGAGAATCACATCTCATATCGGGGTTAAGTTGCCTTTTTGAGAGCGACGACCACTTACATCTTTCGATGCTCTCTACGCTATAGTCTACCCTAGCCTCTAATCAAATGAACTACGACCGTTTGCATCTTCATTGAGACCTAATTGGGTTCTGTTAGAATCCTGGCTTACACGTATTCTGTCTTTTGACACCGTCTAATTATTACTTAGGTCAACATTGGTAGCTACATACATCATGTTTGTAGCCTTGGAGGTCCTTTTACTTGACTCTTCCGGGGTCGTTGCTAACTCCGAGAGAATGCCTTACCTGATCCGTCGTCACGGAGGAGCCGCAACGATACCTCTTGGTTGCTTTGGTTCCCCCAGGCATCGTCGGTGTACTACCAACAGTAGGACCATTAGATCACCTCCCGTTTACAGCACCTGTGATTCGGCGGGATCCAGGGTAATCCCCGGACCGGCTTCTATCAGGTTACTATTCCAAGTCTTCCTAGCAGCGATCTTGACCTACACTAGCGGGCATGAATTCATATAACTGCCACCTTCGCCACAGCCCATGTTCATGCACTGTTCAGAAATAGCGGGAAAATCGCATACTCCGATGCCTTTCCTAATGCTATAAGCAGAAGTCAGACAATCCCGGAGGATCATCTGGCTTTGTACGTCCTAACAGGATAATGTCGAGCCCAGCCACTATCCTCCTAATATGCTATGGGCCTGAGATCCAGAACTTTTCATAATGGTGACGAGGTTTGGTCGAACGGGTCCCTAAACTAAGGGTGAACCAGACGATACACTTCACGACGTCGTACTCTTATTTGCACTCGCTGCAATCCACAAATATTCTTTTTATTAGGTCTTGCCTTAACAATATCTAGTCGACCCTCTACTTTCCCAGCTAGCCTGTCGCAAGACTTGGTCTGGGATGGATGAACTGACAGAGAGTGCGCGAGGCGCTCCAGAACCCCTGCTTTGTGGATCGACGCGGCGCTCCAGGGGCTCGACGTTTGACTTGGCGGTACTTGGCGCCTATGGTAGACCCTATCCAGCCGTATGCGAGCTAGGATTTGTTTTGCTGACCTGCCAATTCGTACTCCCAGACGAACATCTCGACATTCGTCTAGGTATTGTTCCATAGCTTCCTGCATGTATTGCCGACGACAAAGCTGGCCGCCCAGCCCACCCCATGCTTAAGGGGTAGATCTTAACGGGGCGGGTTCATACCTTAATGCGGTCAACCACATTCTTTTAAAAGACATCTCCCTCATCACTTTTTCCAGTTTATGCCACCGAGCTTGCTCGTAACTTTTAAGCAGTCCTTTACATATCTTATTTTTTTTCTTGGTCTTTTCTCAAAAGACGTGGGACCTAGAGTGGATTGCGCAGGTGCAATTTTTTATTAGTCTTTGTTTGCTTGTCAGCTAAGACTCACCTCCACCTCTACTTACCATTATTCGATTCCGCATCACTCCTTGTGTACATATTCTTAACTTACATTCGAATCCGAGATTCGTCTGTTAATCTTATACGACCAGGAACATACGATTTTATTTATTCGACATTCATTATTTTTTCAGTACATACTATTCGGTTTCGAGTCACTCATTAGCTGCTCGGGACGAGTATTATCCCAAATATATACGATCCTTGATTTGTCTGGTACAATAGGGAATATATCAAAATGGCGCCAAGTCTTACCACCATCTTCACCTCCCTCCTCGCCCTCGCTCCCCTGGGCACCCTCGCCACCCCTCTGAACATATGGCGACCTTCCGCGGAGGCTGGAACATCAGTGGGCGTCTTCGTCAGCAACCCAGATGCGGCCGATGTGGTCCCCAACTCGTATATCGTGGTCTACCACAAGAACTTTACCGATGATGACATCGACGCTCACGAAGCATCCGTTAAGATCGCCGTCAAGAAGCGTAACCTGGGCAAGCGTGGCCTGACTGGTCAGCTGCTTTCTACGAGGGTCCGGACATTCGCCATGTCGGGGTGGCGTGCTATGGCCCTGGACTCTGATGATCTCATGATGAATGAGATCAACAACATGGAGATGGTCAACTATGTCGAAGCCAACACATACGTCAAGGCCGCTGCTCTCATGAATCAAGTCAACGCACCCACCGGTCTGGTTCGTTTAAGTCACGCTGACGCCGGAGCTTCGGGCTACATCTTTGACGACTCAGCTGGCCAGGGTATCACAGCCTATGTTGTGGATACCGGTATCATGGTCACACACGAAGACTTCCAGGGACGTGCCAAGATGGGCTTTAATGCTGTCGAGCAAGAAGAGGTATGGCGCACTCTTGTACCTATAGGAAATCCGAGTTAACATGTTTAAACAGGCCACTGACCTGAACGGTCACGGTTCCCACGTTGCAGGCACAATCGGTGGCGCAACATTCGGAGTCGCCAAGAACGTGCAGTTGGTTGGTGTCAAGGTCCTGGACGCCAATGGAGGCGGCACTAACGCCGATGTGATCGACGGTCTCAACTTCGTTGCTTCCGACGCTAAGAAGGGCAAGTCGGTAATGAACATGTCGCTTGGCGGCCCTGCTTCCCGTGCCGTTAACGACGCCATCGAGCGCCTCTTCTCCAATGGTGTCGTCCCTGTTGTTGCTGCCGGAAATGAGGCCCAGGACGCCGCCAACGTCTCTCCCGCCAGCAGCCCCAACGCTATCACCGTCGGTGCTATTGACCAGACCAACGACCGACGTGCCAGCTTCAGCAACTTCGGCACCATTGTTGACGTGTATGCCCCTGGTGTAGATGTCGAGAGTGTCGGCATCTCGAGCAATACCGCGAGCGAAACTCTGAGCGGTACTTCCATGGGTACGTTTTCTCCCCTTTTTTTCTTCCCTTTCCTTGGCGGTCATTATTAAATAAATGGGCAACACGGCTAACCGAAGTTACAGCTTCGCCACATATCGCCGGTCTCGCGGCCTACCTCATGGCTCTCGAGGGCATTACCGATGCTACCGCCGTCTCGGACCGCATCAAGGAGCTGGGTGGCGCCTCGGGCGCCAGTGTCCAGCGTAACGTCCGAGGCACTACCAGCGTCATCGCCAACAACGGCAACCTATGATCCAGTTCATGACGCTGTAGTTTTCCGGTCGCGTTCAATTCTTTTGCCATCTAGTGAAGAGTTAACACATTACCAGCGTCGCTTTCACCATATACACTATCCTGGAACACATTATTGTCAGCACATTTAGCGAGTTATCGAGCATACCAATATCAGGCAGCGATTTCGGGCGAGTCTTATTCATTATAGGGTCCGATCATGAAAGCGCACTGCGCGACGTTGTTTTTATATAGACAAGTGGCCACGCATTATAGAGAAGACGATTAGAAGAAACAGGGGGTGCGTTATTCAGGCGTGAACCGATCATTCTCATGGCCCGTGAGCGAGCCGGCAGTCCAGCGAGAATTGTCACTTCACTACTGCTGTGTATATTTTTGAGGAGGTAGATACCCTACCAAGTACATATTCAATCCAACGATATCATCGATCCGTATAGAGGCAAAAAAATCGCGCCGTTGATGGTGAATGGAAGCTAGTTCCCGATGGATATTGTATCCAACATATATTGACATGAATTCAAGCCACTTTCAAGCTCCACGAGGCAATCCAGTAGCTTACTTAGCGAGATTGCTTTACAGAATTTGGTAATTTAGCAACGCATGCTATTCCCAAAGTTCTCTTGTCAGGTATGGCAGACTAGGGATCTGCCAATATGAATATTATGTAGACTCACCGAAGTCGTTTCGCTGCAGGAAACATAGTTGGCGAGCTATTACTTGCCAAACCAGTGCGCCGAAGCTTCGCGATAATACGCAGGCTGATGGTACACGATGTATTATGTGATTTCACACCTGGGGGCACACGCGGCCAGTGAAGGCGCAATATCCGAAGGATGCTCAGGGCTTACGCAATAGGCCGTAGGGACATGAGACAAGACATTGAAGCCAAGAAGGCCAAGACTTTTAGATCTGACGGCGTGAGACCCGCGGGGATGAAACGGTTCTTGGCGAGAGCCTCAAACGTCGTACGAATCTGGGAGTTTCCTGCTCCCCAGCCAATCGGTTGCGCCTAAGATCGTAACCCTATAACTTGTCGTGAGACAGAGCCGTTGCGAGGTTCGCGATGGCGGAAACCTGCAGGTGCGCGAGTAAGCAAACACCAGCCTCATCGCCAGCTGCTGCGTTTCGTAGGCTAGCTGACAGGCCAGAGCTCTTTGGATAGGCGGAGGTTGAAGAATACATACGAGCTATAAAACTTGACGACGGGCATTGTACAACGTGGTATTGTAACACCGCCTGTTTCTCCTCATGGATCGCTGAGCTGTGTCTTTTTATTGGGGTCTAAGGAATCGTTTTAGAGTCCTCTTCCCTTACACGTTTTCAACACGGCCATGTATGCTAAACGGTTTTACGTGCCATGATACACTTGTGAGTGGGTTTGCTCGACCTCCTCTATACGTCCTAGTTTCCCCGAACATGTCAGAAAGGGCCCGGCTGGTTGCATCGAGTTATTTCTTGTGACGTCAAGAAACGGTATTGCCGCATGCTGTGTACTGTCTCACCTTCACACACGAGGAGAATAGAATAATCAAATAGGTGCTCCTTCGTGAATCCGGTATGCTCTAGACTTTGGGCCTTCAATACAATTTTCAGGCCCGGCTCTCTGTGTCGAGGCTTAGCTATGTTTCTACTTATAGCAGGAGGAGGAGGAATGGAGGGGAGGGCTCGAGGGCTAATAGTGATATATACTCGAATTCTACCCAGTTACCTGGGATCCTGCTGACGGCTCTGGCCGACCTCTTTCGTGCGCATAGTTACGGATGTGGCTTATTGAACTTCAAGTCTCTATCATTAGCTTGAGCTTCATCACAAGTCACAGGATAGTTATCTGCATACTACGCGTTAGTGACAAGACTCTCGGTCCGTGATGCTTACTGCCGAAGCCACGTGGGCCTCTATCCGAACGCGTGGAAGACGTTCAGGCGGGGTTCCGGGCGAGATGTATTTACACAAGAGGTCACTTTATGTACGACGTAGACGTTCCTACGCTAAAAGCCATCTTCGTAGCCCCTTTTCTCAGGCCGATCCAGCGGTTACCACTGGTTAGGTTAATTGACAGCGCATTTATGTGTTTGGTTTCTTGGTGACTTGGACTTGCTGGACATCGCACCTGTACTTTGCTGACAGCGTGAGGCACTCTGTTCTCTTCTCAAGAGTTGATGGATATCAGTCAACCTTGAGTTAACTTTAACAAGATGCAGTGCGAGGAGGTAGGCCAGCCGTACGGGGTTCTTCCAGTTGACGTACGTACCCTGGTAAAATGGCCAGGGGTTCGTTAAAGACGTTCGTCGAGTCACATGCAATTCAATTAAAGGAAGTATTCCGGACGAAAACAGCAACGTACATAGATTATTAGCGATGAACATGTCAAGTATAAAGTCATATACATAATATAGTATGGCAGAATACCAAGGTATGGGCAAAGTATTAATACGCGATATGTTGACGATCCACAACAGGGAACTCCATTTTGACTGATGGAGTTCAAAAGCCCGTCGCGTGCCTACGAGCCGCTTTGGACTCGGTACTTCTCGACATGAATTTCGATATCAGCACTTCTCGGCACAACCACAGTCATTGAATAGACTGGACTGTAATTTGACATCCGTGCTTGTTCTTCAACTCCCTAGATCTCTCTTGATATACGACCTCCACGTAGATAGGAAAACGCATTACGATATTAATCTGTATTAGTAAGGATGTTAAGTAAGATACCTCTTCGTATCTCGCGGAATGTTTGCAACGCCTTACGCCTCATGACCCGCGACAACGTAGCCGGCGACTCTAATAATATCCCGACTGTCAGCACAATTTGCCGTTAACATTACACCATCGACGTACGCCGGCTGATAATTTCAATACATGCCCACTACAACTCCTCGTGGACTAGTGTAGCTGTTGCTTTGGCGGCATCTTTAAGGCTAGATGCGGCCTCCTTGTCAAATATTATATCAAATCTCGCTCCGAAATACCACGCCGCACCGAGCTATTTGAATTCCGTTAATTGGGTGGCTGGATTAGGATTGGCAGGATAGAATACGTACCATTAGACCGGATACAAATAATAGCACAAATAGTACAGCTCCCACGAGTAATAAGGCATCCCAGAAATCGCTCTGGGTGCCCTCTTGCCCCTGCGCCTCTTGTATGGCCTGGAGTTTCCTGGGATCTTGCGTGGGAAAGAGGGTTTCAATGAATTGCTCGATCTGCTCAAAGTTAGCTGAAGTTTCTAAGTTCCAATCTTCTAGAAGCCTACCTTGCCACAGGCCACACTAATCTCGAGGAAGTGAGGATCTCTCGGGTCGTTCTTCTTCGCTATCCTCCTTGCATACGTCCTGAATACATCACACACAACTCGCAGGTTCTGTGTTGACTGCATCATAAGGTGGCACGCATCGCCCTTGGTGATCTTGATGTGGCTATTGAAGATTTTTGGGTTCTGGAAGACGAGCTCAAGGGTCGCAATAGCCATCGACTGGGGGATAGCAACGAAGTTGAATACACTCTGCTCCTTGATGCCAGCCATGTAGAACAGACACTCATCGGCATGCTTCAAGGCATTGAGAACCATCTCGGAGCTGCAGTGGAGAGCTTGCGTACGGTACTTGGGGTCGAACATGTCCTCCCACTTGTCAACGTACTTGGACCAGATCTCGCTGGGCCAGAATCTTCGCTTATCTTCGAAGTCCTCGTGCACATCGCGGATGATATTGGTCTTCTGTAGGAATTGACCCATGGCTTCGGACAACTCCATGCGGTCGAGCAGGGCAGGATTCGCCGTGTTGCCTTGGACGAAGATGCGCGTTAGGCCCTCTCCAACCAGACCGGCGACGTAGTGGCAATACTCCTCGTACTCGGCAATCGTTGTTACACCCGACTGGAATTGGGCGTTGTTGGCGTAGTCGGCCATACCATTACCCATCTTAATAGCAATATCCTCAATGACGTCGTAGTACTTCTTGTCGATCTTCTTCAACTCTACGATAACGTCGTCGAAATGGACAAGCAGATCCCGGTCCTTTTCGTTAGGGCCGCTTTCGGTGAATGTCCAGCCATCGATCTTCAGATACTTAGAAAACTCGCGTAGCATAGGCTCCTTCTTCTCAATAGGGAGTGTCATGTCATCCTCGATAGTATCCAGTCCCCTCAGCACAAGATAGAACAGGGCAATAGGTACGAGCATTTCGGGTTGCAATTCTTGGATAACGGCTGAGAAGCTACGGCTCGTCAAATTCAATAACTCGAAGCATGATTGCAGAGTGCGAGGCTCCTTAGAGGGGTCGCGCTTATAAACCGGTTCATGCCAGACTTTCCTATCATACGGAGAGCTTCGAGTTAGTGAGATTCACACACCCAGGGGGACGGATGATAAATAGGAATGGATTTACCATTGTATAATTGACCGAAGCTGATTCGGATGGAACATGTAGTAGAGAACCTCTCCAAGACCACCCATTTTTGCGACTAGGTCTAGGAAGTGGTGTTGAAAGAGGTACGCGTGTTCGGGACGGGTTTAAAGGGGGAAAGATATCGGTGGTGTGAACTCCTAAATCGAGTGTTACGCAGCTCCCGAGATATCACAATGGTAAAGGAGCGTCAAAAATAGTAACGATGTTTAGAATCCCATTACGAATGAGAGTATCACTACAACAAAAGGGGTATTTATAATTACTTGAGAAAACTAAAAAGTCCGCGTCTTGTAGCTAGAGTTGGGACAGTAGAAAGCATTGGTGTGCGTTCTAGAAAAAAAATCAAGTTTACCCTTCTGGCGCTGCCGACATTGTGGGGAGAAGCTCGGGATTGTCTCCACATCTAATTTCAACCAGCGAATCAGTGCACGAATATAGTTACCCGGAGGTTAACCGTATTGTCCGCTCACCGGGTCAAGCTCAGCAAAGCAGGCAAGGGTAAGCCTAACATCTGGCCAGTCTCCCTGAAGATATTTAGCGTAGAAGAAAGTTAGTTTGGTATCAGGTCCAGTCTGGTAGCTCAAGTGTTACCTACATAGTAGTACTTGTAAGTCCCTAGCTCTCCACTGCGGGGTTTAAGCAGCACACATGGGATGCACAATAGTTGAGATATACATCATTATCATGCTGACAGTATTACCGCTTCGTCATACACACCTCATGCATTAGTTGATTGATGAACCTGTAGCACCAGATAACTTGCATTCATGTTGTATTGATACTGATACATACTACCGTACCTACTTATAAATACAGGATACTACTAGGTATTATGTACGTACGTCTGGTAAGTCTAGTACGTCTGGTAAGTCTAGTACGTCTGGTAAGTCTAGTACGTCTAGTATGTATAACTTCCAACTTGCGGATTAATACCAATTGTTTCCTTCCGTCTTGTATAGGACATTGTATACCCCTCCTTCCCTTCTATCTAAGACCTACCCAGATTCAAGGGACGGTGCATTGATGTAGGTAGGTGGCGCTGGGGTAGTCCCGACTGTCCGGTAACTTAGATCAAAAGAATCCTTTTCTCCAAAAGTGAAAAAAAGAAACCAAAAGAGCTTTAGTGGGGATTGGTTCTGCTTTCTCCAATTTCCTAAGACTCACTATAGTATCAACCTCTAGAATTAGGTACCTATGATAACATTTTAGAAAGTGGCTGATTCTTTGTTTCTGTCTGATCCATTAGTCCATTCGAGCTCTCGCACCATCATAATACATATTACACAGAGGTAGAAATCAGAAAGGGGCGGGAGAGAACAACAAAACCGCAAATATCACCTCGTCGTCAACCATGAGTACAGCCATTTCATCGCTAGAGCAGACGGAGACAAGCTAGAGTCGCCCTTCGCTCGCCTCTAGACTTGTTGCATATAAAAATGGTAACTCGAAGAATCAAACTAGTTTTCAAAAGAAGTTCCAGTCTATCGTCGACAAGGCGCCTTCGGAAGATGCGTCCGCCGTAACTATTGGACGTTGGCTCCACGACATCGCCAATCTACACGGCCACCCGACTCTCCCAGAGCTCTCCGGTCGGCTTTTTCTAAATGGTCACAATTTACGCCAGGCGGGTTACTACGACATTAGAGACTATCTAAAAGGCATTGCAGGTCCCAGCTCAGATCTCGCAAAGCAAGCACCCGTGATCGCGGCGGACGTATATGAGGCCATCCAGTTGAAAAAGGCCATGGAGATAATAGCTAAGCAAACTAAGGTCATGGAGGGAGAGACTACAAAGGTAAGCAGGACCTCTAAGAGTCCTCAAGTCAACCAAGCTGAATGTCATAATAACTTGTTGAGATACTCAAGAAACGCCTAGTATCACCCCTTCGCGCGCTTCTGCTACTCATTATAAGTCTCATCATGATCTGGATCTGGCTGGTTTTGGCGGGCAAACCTGTGTTTCGACCTATTCGACTGAGCTTCGGAATGGACTGGATCAACTTTGTGGGCGGTGCTGATTGGGCGCAACAGTGGTTACCGTCAAACCGCCTTCAGCGTAACGTCCAGTGCTAGACGATCGATTGTTGTGAGATAGGCTTGAAGGGTCATGAAGCTTACGTGCCACTTCGGCAAAGAGCGAGAAATTACTACATAGTAGGAATCGAGCGTCTAAGTCAAGTATATATGACATCCAATGCAGCGCATCTGAATTAGGCGGTGTTCTATTTATTAATCAGGCTGCTCCGTCTTTAACTGCTACTGTATATTAACCCACCGGATAGGCTCAAGATGGCCCCAGGATCATCAATTAATGGTGCTAGTGATATTTTCAGATTTAGACACCTTGGCCCTCTTTCAATCGGGTTGTTTCGAGACTAACTACCTATAATAATACTTCGGAACTCATCTAATAAGTCACACACATAGCCTATTAAGGAGTTGATGTAACTTTTGTAAATATGATGTCTGTCAAGTTTAGGAACCAATTCTCCCAAGTATTGCCGATCATCCGGACACATCATTAAGACGGGTTTGCCCCTCCAGACCCCAGACCTCCTGTAACTCCTGTAACTGGTACTCGCTGGTATTGGTACTGAAAAGGGACAACTCCAGCATCATCTCTAGTTTGGCACTGTCTGTCCGTCTGCATAACCTTAACTTAATCGACTTACCATTCTTTTAATAAAATTTGTATCTAATATTGGGATAGATGCCGTCCGTTCATTTGTTTTGACTACATTATCTTGATTGAACTCTCCCTTTGGGTTTGCTATACAACCGTTTCCTCCTACTTTAAACCGTTTGCCCCTCGTCGGTGTGTCGTCCTCACGGTCAGAAGGAAAACAAAATTTCGGCATTAGAGATATAATCGTCATGGCGGCAACCCATGGAGCTAAACCACATGTGTTTCTTATCTGGGGTGGCAAGGGTTGGATTGCCGGGCACCTCGAGGCGCTTTTAAAAAAGCAAGACAAGCATGTCTTCACAACGACTGTTCGTACGGAAGACCGCAGCGCCGTCAAGGCAGAACTGGACAGGATCAAGCCCACACACGTTCTGAACTGCGCTGGCTGTACGGGCCGGCCTAATGTTGACTGGTGCGAAGACCATAAGGAGGACACGATACGCTCCAATGTAATTGGGACCCTGAATTTGACCGATTGCTGCTTTCTTGCCGGCATTCACTGTACCGTCTTCGCCACCGGATGCATCTACCACTATAATGATACCCACCCGATCGGGGGCCCTGGATTCACGGAGACGGACCCGGCCAACTTCATGGGTAGCTTCTATTCCGAGACGAAAGGCCACGTCGAGGAGGTAAGAGAACGTCTTCGAGAAAAAGGTGGTTTACTTACAAGGCTTGTAGATTGTAAAACACTATGCGAACTGCTTGATCCTCCGCTTGCGTATGCCGGTGTCAGATGATCTACACCCGCGCAACTTCGTCACCAAGATTAGCAAGTATGAGCGCGTGGTTGATATCCCGAATAGCAATACGATCTTAACCGATCTTCTGCCGGCGTCTATCTTGATGGCGGAGCATAACGATACCGGGGTCTACAATTTCACCAACCCGGGTGCTATTAGCCACAACGAAGTGCTGACGCTCTTCAAGGAGATCGTCCGTCCAGATTTCACGTGGAAGAACTTTACCGTAGAGGAGCAGGCTAAGGTGATTAAAGCCGGTCGCAGTAACTGCTTGCTGGATACGACGAAGCTCGAAAAGAAGTTGAAGGAGTATAACTTCTCAGTGCCCGAAGTTCACGAGGCTTACAGACTGTGTTTTGAGAGGATGAAAGCTGCAGGGGTTAAGTAAGCTTAGCTGGGATCTCTAGGGCTCTGATTTGACAGCTGCAAGGGATACCCAAAATGACTGATTTCAAAGTATGGTCTACATAGTAGTTTCTATGGTGTACTTTCGTAGGTGATGGTTCTGCTGTGTAATTATAGGATGGACTAGCATGGTTGGTTGACAATGTGTAAAAGCAGGAGTTGGTCGTGCGCCATTAGTACCTGGATACTCCCATTATGTCTCCGGGTTTTTAATCCGTGTTCTAGATAGTACATAGTATTATGGCCGAATCAATAGAACTACTATGTATATGTAAGATATGATCCAGAGCAAGTGTGTATGTATATATGAGTACTTCATCTATGGTACAATATATTAGAAAAATACGCAGATAGGGCTCAGGGGGGCGGGGCTGCTGAAAGTTCCAATGGCAACCCCACCATCATTCAATGTTCATGATGCATCGGGTACTATCAATAGGCCGAGGGATCAACGATTTAGTGATTCGGGTTCCAAACCGAAGTATTATTTCCCTTGTTGTTAGATGAGACACAACCATTTATCTAAACACTATGACGCAGTTGTCTCAATTATTCGCTGGTTGTCTTGGGCAATGGAGAAGAAACGTGCATGTAGGGGTGAGAATGGGTTTTACCTGTACCTAAATGTGGCGCTGGAATCGTTGATGGATGCTGTGCCACACAAGGTCCAACTGATCTTGCCAGGAATGCGACGGTCGTGGGGCTTTCGTAGGCTGACATTCGTCATAGCAAGATAGGATCAATGTATCTTTTTTTTTTCTCTTATGTCTTAACGATTAAGGTATACTCTAACCCAATGCATACGTACATCAATATTAATCAATGTATCTGCCTACACAGCGTTTCCATATCTTGGGGCATAACTCCTAGCCGCTTCTGATTCGTAACAATATACCCAGGTGATACATAGTATTCCTCGGTCGCTAATCCTGTCGACTTGAGAATCAACTAGAATCGGGTTCCACGTACCTACTTATCGTCATTACTATCGATAGAATCCCCGCAAGGCCCGTGAATCCAACACCAATATTTTCAGTTGCAATTTGCGACTGGCGATAGAAAGCATGGTCGTCGACACGTCTTACTACGACGCCTTGGGCGTCAAGCCTACCGCGACTGAGCTCGAGATCAAGAAGGCTTACCGCAAGCTTGCTATTGTTCATCATCCGGGTTTGCGCATTCACGACGTCGTACATAAGTAGCCCGTACTAACAAACAGCCTCTAGACAAGAACCCAAACGACCCGACCGCCCACGAAAAGTTCCAAACTATCGGTGAAGCCTACCAAGTCTTATCAGATACAGACCTACGGAAAGCATATGACAAATACGGCAAAGACAGTGCTAAGCCAACGGAAGGGTTTGTTGACCCCGCCGAATTCTTTAGTAATATCTTCGGTGGCGAGGCCTTCGTCGACTGGATTGGCGAGATTAGTCTCATGAAGGACCTTACCACTACTATGGACATCACTATGGCTGGGGAAGAAGGAGATGAAGATGCTGAGTTCCCCGGCACTGAAGAAGCCATGCGGGAGAGTGCCCAGACCGCCGCCGCTCCCGGTACTACACCGCCCACCGTCATCGTCGAAGATGAACCCGAGAAGCCCACCGCCGGGGCTAAAACGGCCTCGGCACACTACGAATCTTCCTCTTCGGGGGAGCCGATGTTGACCCCGCGTGGTACTTCACCTTCCCCCAGTGCTTCCGGCACCTCGACCCATTCAAGACATGCGATACCCATCCGACCCGCACTTATGGACCGCCCATCAGATGAGGCTCATCTAGTAGGACAGACGGAAGAAGAGAAGGAGCTGCGCAAGAAGGAAAAGAAGAAGGCCGGCCTAAGCAAGGAGCAACGTGAACAGCTAGCAGCCTTTGAGAAGGAGCGTGCCCGAATCCGGCAGGAGCGTGTCGACACGCTGGCCCGCAAACTCATCGACCGTATATCCGTGTGGACCGAGACGGACAAGGGCCAAGACGTGACCAAGGCGTTCCAGGAGAAGACGCGGCTCGAGGTAGAGAACCTGAAGATGGAGAGCTTCGGTCTCGACATCCTGCACGCTATCGGCGCCGTGTACATGTCGAAGGCCACGGCGCTACTCAAGTCGCAGAAATTCCTGGGGATTGGCGGCTTCTTCAGCCGTATGAAAGACAAGGGAACCCTTGTCAAGGAGACCTGGAACACTATATCGTCGGCTATCGATGCTCAGCAGACCATGGAGGAAATGGCACGCATGGAACAAGCCGGCGGCGAGGACTGGACCGATGAGAAAAAGGTCGAGTATGAGCGTAGAGTCACGGGGAAGATCCTTACTGCTGCCTGGCGCGGTAGTAAGTTCGAGATTCAGAGTGTACTGCGCGAGGTATGTGATAGTGTGCTTCACGACAAGAAGGTCCCCCTGAATAAGCGCCTTGAGCGGGCCGAGGCGCTCGTAATTATCGCCGACATCTTCCAGAAGGTAAGCTTCAGAACTTATACGCAACTTTATGCATTTTCGAAAGAGTTCCTTCCTAATAATTTCATAGGCTCAGAGATCGCCCGAGGAAGAGGGCGACTACATGGCTTTCGAGCAGCTGGTAGCCGAGGCGGCTATCAAAAAGGAGAAGGACTCCAAGAAGAAGGGCAAAGATAAGGACAAGGATAAGGACTCTAGTAAGAGAGGTGCTGGCACGGCCGAGACACATGCCGATGCGTATCCTAAGGAGAAAGCGTAAGGGACTCGGCTTTGAGTAATTACCTATCTCTAGGTCTATCGGGGGGGCGCTTGAGGATATTCAGCAGATTTATCGGTCCTCCAAAAGAGTTGAGCGTGAGAGTAGAGGCTCCATCCTGTGTATGCTGGTCGAAGCCAACTTAGCGTGGAATAGCGAGGTGATCGGCAGTCGTCAAAGTAGAACGCGGACGAAAGCCTTTATTGGTGTCTGGAATGGGCGATGATAAACTGAGTTAGTAGATCCGCGAAGGGAAAGGAAAGAGATAGCACGATAAAATGGTGCCTACGGTTTATAGACTGACCCGTAGGGAGGGAGCGCAGAATCTAGCTACGACGGTAAGGGACGGAGGAGCTCTCCTACTGACGGGAACGGACGAGCGAATGCTTGCATCTCGGTTCATATAGAGATATAATTCACTGCTAAAGTATCCCACCTCTATTATATGAGAGATGTGCCTCCATTGCATCGTATACGTATCCTATTGTCATTAGTAAATAGGCTCCAACCACGTCGAAGTGGATTATGAGTTTCTTGACGACGTATGATTCAAGGCAAATGAGCCAAATACTCATCCCAGCTATGAGGTCGATGGGATCATGGTCAGAATACATTGCATGCACCAGTGGTCAATCTGAACTGTGATATGTTTGTTAACCGAAGCATTAAATGTTGCCACGTGGAGTCCTCCGTGCTAGACTATTGCTATCAACCCGCCGACCTGCTCGATCCGAGCATATAGGTCAACCCTTGCACATGGCCGGGAGGTAAAGTTTTCTCTTCATAGTCGACATATGTACATCTCCAAGCACGGCTCCTGATAGAATTCGCGTTCACCTCTTGTAGGTGGATATACCCCCGTCTATTTCTGGTTGGGCGGGTTTAGCCTTGGGGCTCCTTTGTTCATTATGTTTTGGGGGTATCATTGTGAGACTCGAATAAGAAAATCTGGGGTCAAGTGGTGTGGAGATGGTCTTTCGACTTCTGCGACTGTCCGCTATAGGGTATCCGTGTGGTGATATAGTGAATATTGACAAAGAAAAATGTGTTAGTAGGTCGCGCGACGAATGATGTAGTCGATCAGTAAGGTAAAATAACCCCGGGGCGCCAAAGTTGGTTGTCTTATATGCTGCAACGAATCGTGTCCAAATAGAAAGAAAATATGTCGTACCGGAATTAGGTGTATCATAGCCTGGGGTTCGTCGCGATGTGTTATTTTAGCCTCCGTCGGCAGGAAGTTCTATGCCACTATCCCTATCCTGTGGCTCAAACCCCCAGCCTCCCAAATTCGGAGAACCGTCCAATAGTTTTTCATCTAGTGTGATTGTATCTTCAGGGAACCTGTCTGCGGTCCGAGGGCGCTCCTCTTCATCCTCCCTCTCCTCCAACTCTAGGCGATCCAAAACTCTCCCACCCACTTCCACGTCACTTACTCTGACGTGGTACTCGAGCGCCTTTTTGCCTTCACTAATAAGCACCTCAGTCCAGTCGAGACACCGTTTGATGCTTTGATTGATCTTCTGCGAGTCAATGAGTAGCTGTTGATGCTTAGACAAGTCGAGCTGCAGTCGCTCCTCATCTCGCTTTCGATGCTTCGCGTCACTTTCAGCCACGACGCTTGGGCTAAGAGACTCAGAAGCCGAGTCGCTGTCGAGGTACGAATCTTCCTCCACTTCTTCCTGTATTTCCGCCTCAGACATCTCGCTGAGGTCAGAGAGATCCATTATTCCTATTCCTTGCTCCGAGAATGTATCTGATACTCGGCTAGACAAAGCAGTAGATGCCATAGAGAATCGACCCGACCGTGACAAACGGCGATATCTTCGTATCTCTGCAGTCTGCTTTCGTAGCTGGCGCTCAAGTGTCCGGTTAATAGCCTCAAGAGACGCGTTCGTAATCTGCAGATCTTGAACCTTTCGTTCACGTCTCGCATTTGCCACCAATTCGTTAGCTGGCTCGACGGAATGAACAGATTTAGTGGGACTTTGTAGACCGGATCGGGCTTCTTCTGGTGATGCGGTTCCGGTTCCTTCATCTTCTGCGAAGTCCTCGGCTGCTTGTATAATTGAAGCTAACGTCAAAGGGGCAGGTGTAGAAGGAACAGTAATGGGCGGAGAAGCTTCTGGTGATAATTGTAAGTTCACCAGTTTGGGAGCACCGACACACTGGTCAATCTTTGCTAAGCTTCCTTGACGGGAATGACCACCAGGTCGTGATGTCCCGGTACTGGACCGACGAAGTCCGGGAGGGGAAGGCCCTAATTGAGGAGCGGACAGGACCTGTGGCCGACCTGATCCGGGAATATTGTTGGTTTTGGACGAAGCTTGCGGAACCTGAGATGATAGTTTCGCTGGCGAAAGGGGCCTTGAGTTGCTGGTACTTGGAGGATTTGTTGCTGGACGACTGCTAAGTGCTTTTGGGATAGTAGACGATGAACCTGAATTACGAGATATTGGGGGCGTTGGGCTATGTCGCAGCTCTGGCGTCCCGTTGGCGTACATGAACTTGCTAGGAAGACTGTCGTGTGAGTGGCCGAGGACCGGTGTGAAAGCCGTCGGCTGGGTTGGTCTGCTCTCTATTGTGTTTCCATTAGCGTAAACGAAGGTCGGACCTTTCGTCTGAGCCGTCTTTGAAGAGGATGTCGGGCGAACAGTCTTCACATCGCTTGCGTGGAAGAACTTGGATTCTGATGTTCGAGAGCCATCTTGTCTTCCCGGGCCGGCCCCATCCGGAGGGATAGAGCTAAAAGAGACAGCTGGCCTTCGCATGGCTTCTCCCTCGAATCTTGGACTTGGTAAACCGAAGCTGGATTTGGGCTCCCAACCTTCTGTTCGTTCCGGGTTTGGAGTAGTGTTTGGGGTACTGTTAGCACTATCAACGCGGTTCTGCCTTGAGCCAGAACGAGGGGTGATGTTGCTGTTGAGATGTGACGCAAAGGGAGAAGACTCGTCGGTGCGGTTAGCACTGGTTATGGTAGGTTGCTGCTGACGCCGGTTTGCAGGAGTTGTTGCGATGATTAGACCGGGAGGCTTCTGTGTCGTCTTCGAGGCGATCTTAGGGGTCAGGGGGTTCCTGTTTATTGCCCTAGCCGCAGCAGCACTAAGCGATGGCATCTGCGGTCGGTTCGTGTTCGGTTGTGGATTTGTAGGCGGTGAGGAAGTTTCAAAGGGCATATTTCCTATTCCTGGCTCCTTCGGTAACGGTTTCGTAACAAACACTGCATTTTGGTCTTTTCTCTTGAGGGGTGCTCTCTCGGACGCGGAGGAAGATGAAGCAGTTATTGTTGTGTTAGTCTTGGCGATAGTAGTGGCGGTAGTAGTGGTGGATATTATTGCATGTGTCGGTCTGGTCCCTGCTCCAGTCCGTGTGTTCGTGATTGTACCCGTACCCGTACCAACACCCAATGTCTTATTAGAGAGCTTGTTTCCAATTGAAGTCAGAGACTCGGATGAATGTAATCGTTTCAATCCTGTCTTTTTTATTGAGTGGCAGTGAGAACCCGAGGCGCGTGAAATAGAGGGTTGTTGTGAGGTAGAGGTATGAGAGATGAAGGTCGCGTTGTGCATGGTTAAAAGCGATAATTAATTACAGCTACGGTATTGGGTATTAGGTCAACCAAACCCATGCTTTTTTTTCTCGAAGGAAGCCCCGAGGGGTGCAGGCTATTGAAGGCTGGCAGCTGATAGCCAGGTCAGGACAGCTCAGTACAACGCGGATCCCCACTGCTATTACCTGTTTAGCGGATTGGTAGTGACCGAACTTGTTTAACCTTTTTAGTGTTGGCGGGATGTTACCGATTGATATACAGTAAGTGATTACCAGTCTAATCCATGTGAACTTCAAGCAATGAGGTACGAGGAAAGGACAAAAATTAAAGATTATAAGATATGGTGGGCTCGGACGGAAAGAAAGATCGAACAAGCGAAAAAATAAGAAACAATGTTTCTCCTGTAAGTAAACAAATTACTCCAAGAAAAACCCACCCCCAAATTGATGACGTCCCGAGACAATACGTGTATGTCCCTTGTGTAAAACACATCCAGATCTGCATTTTCCCCCCTCTCACGAGATTGTTTATTCATGCGTTCGCATAGTTCTGCTGTAAACCAGTCACCGTTCCCCCGCAGATTGGGGGCTTAATAGGAGTCGAATAAGCTATAACATCCCTAAATAAGCTTGGTACGGCGCTGTATTAAATCTGACAGCGCTCTCCCTGCTCCTTGGGTGGATCAGGTGCAGGATCAGGGCTGTCAGCTCCGTGGAATTGACTTTCCATTGCACCACCCGGTGCCCACTTTCCTTTATTTCGCCTTTTCCCATATCGCGAACGATCGGCTGAGCTGGCGGCCGGGACCGTCTGCACGACATAAGAAACTTTCGACTATTAGAAATTACGTGTTCTAGCGCCGACAAGGCTAGGAAAGAAACCCGAGATAATAGAGAAAAACATCTGATCTGGCAAGAATCTAATAATAAATAGATCATTACACTAGTGACGACATTTATACTCAGCTTACCTAGCGCTTGAGGTGCTGTCACTACGCGGAAGGAAAGTATCTTCCGGTAGCGCTCATCGCAACGATGGTGCTCGTGGGCTTCTCATTGGTTTTGGCGTCTGTGGTGTATGCCGCGATTTGGAAACCGCACGTGTTGCAAACTCTCTTAGCGATATGGCGCGGTGAGCCTCAAATTCAACAACCGCCTTCGACGGGTCGTCCTTCTCAAGCAGAAACCACATCGTCAGAGATGCCAGCGTCAGAGTCCGAAACAACAGAGCCAGCAGCAGCGGACAGAGCAGCTATGCCGCCTCCACCTCCCCTACCTAAGATCGCGACGCACGCGACACCGCAACGAAACGGAGCAGCAGTCGACACATCGCCGACAACGCCGAAAGCACATCCCAATGGCGGTAGCATACCATCGTTCACCCTCTCGCCCGAACCTCCCGCCTCGGCAGCCGCCGTCGCACGGGAAACCGAAGCCAAAACCAATCCCGCCGCCATGCCTACTCTCTCCGCCCCTTCTCCCCCTCTCCAGCCAGCAGCCCTAATTCCTTCCGTGTCGATTAAGCCATCCATGGCGCCGCCTCCCCGTCCGCCCACCCTAAACGCCATCAATAATAGCAGCTCTCTCGGCGTCCCTGCACGAGGTCCAGTACCGAACCGCGGACACCAATACGACCGGCAACCGGGGACTTCAACCCTGGCGCCTCCCCCCACGCACTCCTCCAAACCCGCGAAGCCGTCCCGCAAGGTAACTCTCGAGCCCGGACGCAGCCCTCTGGACTGGGCGCGCCTCGCCAACCACCCGTCGTCCGACCTGCGGAACCTGGGGCCGGGCGCGCCGTACTTGCGGGTGACGCCGAGCATGCTGAAGAAGCAGACGGGGCGTAAGGGCATGGACGCGTGGACGGTGCTCGGGGGGAGGGTGTACAATATCACGCCGTATCTGCCATTCCACCCGGGCGGCGAGCCGGAGTTGTTGCGTGCTGCGGCTCGGGACGGGACGAAGTTGTTTGGCGAGATACATCCGTGGGTGAACTATGAGACGATGCTGTCAAGCTGTTTGATTGGATTGATGGTGGAGGAGCATGAAGCAAAGAGCACTGGGGATATGGATACTATGGACTAATGCCAGGGGATTGGGGATATACTTCGAGGATCCAAGGCGATGTGCTGAATATCTAGGATCCCTAGGCTATGCCTACAAAATCACGGCGGAAATATAGAATAGAAGCACAGCATAGCGTCGGTTGCTTTTGATTAGAATAGGGGAGGGGAGGTGGGATTGGGAGTTTAGGCAATGGATCAGTCACATAAAGTCAGGGCCAGGTTATGTCAAACGGTTTCGGTGTTTACATGGTCAATATATGACAATCTGGGAGCTCGGTACATAAACACGATACCCCTATTATAGAAACCCTGCCATTCAGCAAATAGGAGTCAGAATTATCAGACTAGATTTCGCTTCACCTCTTCCCGAACCTGAACCGTAATCCATCGTCGCTCTCGTCATCACTGGCTGGAACAAACCCAACCCGAGATCTCTTCGCTGGTTGTTCTTTAGCAGGAGGCGGGGCGGGTCGCTTACTTGCCCCCGAAGGCTGCGTTTTCGAGGACGTACTCCGCGTCGTTGATCGGATCGACTGCGACTGCGCTATCTGTTGCGAAGTCCTAGTCGCTCGTGTCTTCGGCGGGGCAGCCACAACGACGTCGTCTTCGTCGTCATCCATGTCATGATCCATGTTCTGGTCCTCGTCTGAGCTACTATCGACCGGGGGGAGAAGCTCAGGAGCAAGTTTTTGTCTCTGCTTCTGCGATTCATTTTCCTTCACGCGCCCCTTGGAGAGCGGCCGCTCTTCCGTCTCGACTGCACTCTGACTCCGACTTTGCGTTTGGCTTTGCTTCTTCTTCCTCTGTTGCTGGCTTTCATCTTCCAGCCAGTAGTCGTCGCCGATGCCAAAACCTTTTGTCTTGACTTCCTCGAGCGACACGATGATCTTTTGCGGTGCCCGCCCTCGAACCGCACCTCGCTGCTGGAACTTCTTGAAATTCCTCCTTCCGTTCCATGCCGGATCCCACCGACCATCGGCTATGTCTTGCTCTCGAGTGCGTATAGATGGTGCCCGCCGCAATTCCATTGTTTCTTCAATATGCAGACGCCGGATTTCCGCTAGGTCAAGATCATCTGGCACCGTAGCGAGTTCTTCTCTCTCGGCCTTTGCCCGGGCCTCGACTTCTTCTCGCCGCTGTCGCGCTAGATCGAGAATATCAATCTCTTTCTTCACTTTAGGGGCCTTGGCTTTGGGCGACTGTTGTTCTATTGTAGGGGATTCTGTGCGCGATGGCATTCGGGGAACGGGGTCTTCTCCGGCAGCGATACGACGTCGCTTAGCTTGAGCAGCCGTAGGTGCCAAGTCGTCCATCATATCCTGGGCGTCGAGCGGACGTTTTCGCTGGGACTGTCGCGTGGCTTGAACAGGCTCCTCATCTTCCTCCGGATAGGGGTCCTGAGACACGAAAAGACCTTGTGATTCTTCCTCTACTACCGGGGGTGCGGAAACAGTGGGGGCAACCTCTGGTAGGTCATCGTCATCTAAATCTACACCAAAGCCCTTGAAACGACTCTTTATAGACCCTCTTGGCCGTCGTCGAGCTGGTAGTTTTTGTGGCTGTGCTGCAACCTCGCCTCCATCAACGTCCATAGCTCCTTGTGACGTAAGCGGTTCTGTTTCAGGCTCAAGGGGTCGTCGTAGACTACTGGCATCATTGTTGAGGATGGCATCCAGGAATTCGCTCTGCTCGATGAACCGATGGTTTAGGCTCTGCGAGGCCGACGTGTGAAATTTGGAGAACCAGTCATCGCTATCATGAGGGTTGCGAATCCATCTGACGACGACGACACCTTTCCCCTCACTGCCATCCTCGAACTCTCCTAAGCCCTTTTCTCCCGCGACCTCTTTGACGTACCGGACAAAGTCGTCGGTGCGTGTCTCGCCCTCAATTACTTCATGAAGTAGTGCTTTGCCTCTACCGTTGGTAATGGGCCCTACGAGATTATCGTACTGTTTCTTGTTGTAGAATATGAAAGTATAGCCATGGAATATTTCCGCGCGGTTGGGGTTTGGAGCAAAGGCTTCGACAGGCCTTGGCACCACCTCACCTCCGGATGGAGGGACGAACTGCATAGCATCTGGCCAGTTTGCGTCGAAGTCTCTTTCTAACGCGCTCGTCTTGACGCCATCATTGCCATCTTTAGGTGTAGCAGCAGCGATGATGGAGCCATAAAATTCTTCAGTCACGAGATACCGGCCGTTTACGAGGGCCTGTAAGCCCTTTGGGACGTTCCTATTCTTTGATACAACGTGTGTTGTCCATTGGACGTCATAATGTGCGAGAAACTTGATATCGAGTTGCTCGAGACCTTCTCGAAGTTTTGTTAAGGGGTCGGCTCGGAGTTGTTGAGCGTTGAAAGAGAAGCTTAAGACCACAGGGAACCAAGTGATGCTTAAATTGGGTACCCACGGTTAGCAGTTCCATGATTACACTATAAGCAAGAAATTAACATACCGGAACTTAAGGGGGAATGTCCCCATCTGAAGGACGTTGACATCCTGAGATAGAACCCGTTTCTCACCCTTAATCTTTTCGTTGTTCACCCATGTCCCGCCTTTGGAACCAAGGTCCTCCACAGTGACGCTTGAGCGGCTCGAAACTTTTTCCTAGTAGTTATTCAAGTGAGTAAAGATGCGATCAGTAGGAGAAGTTGGAAGTTATACCCCATCTCCCTCAGCTACTTCATCAACCTGGATAGTGACATGCTTCCGGGATACTCTCTCGGAACCTGCTCCTTTGATGGCGAGCTGTCCGGCTAGCTTCGTGTCAGCTACAATGAATACCAGGGCAAAAGCGATAGAATACGGCGCTCGCATACCTTCAGCAACGGTCCGACCAAAAAGGTATCGCTTCCCCGGTCGCAGCCATAGCCGCTTACCTGAATCTCATTAGCATAGCACTTTAAGAATAAAAGGCGGGGAAATGAGGGAATGTATCTTACCATCAAGAGCTTCGCCTTCGTTCTCCAGCACCCACATGATCTATTTGACTCGGCGTTATGGGTTTAAGAAAGTCATCGAATACCTGCATTGAGTAGTGGGGTGGGAGATGATGCAAACGGCGTGAATCTCGAAGCGTGCCGAAACACGAAAGAAGCTCGTTATCACGTGAAATGAACCCAGTCTTATTAAGTGGGTTAAGGTAGTCCGTGCACTTCCTCGCGCCTGCCTACCTACCTACCCCTTTAATTCTCTAAGTAATTTATGTAATAAGTTTTGATGTTCGAATGCTCCGCATAATATTATAAATAGACTTCATCGTCATGTAGAGAAACACCGAAAAGAAATGATCTCAAGTGCTCTCTGCTTGTTTCTTGCACAGTGAGCGCACCGCACACAGTCCAATTAATTACCTACAAACTTCCTGAATGGGACACATACTGCGAAACATAGGCAATTCTAGGTAGATGCTTGCCCTTTAGAGCTGGCGTTTTGGCCTGATTACATTACCATGTTGAACTACTTTGACGAATAGACGAAAAGGGATATATGCAGCGAAACAGAATCCCACCGATGATCACCTTAAGTAATCATATGCCTTTCCTTGAAGAACGCGAGGATTTATGCTGCGTGGTACATGTAAGCAACTTTAGCCCTTGTCAGATTTCATCGAACTATTGATGAGAATCATCGCTTGGTCTCTTCCAACAAGGTTTTATAAGATAGTCTATATGGCAGGCATAATGACAAGAACAGGCAATGACGTGAGCGGCGATGGAAGTTCAGTAGCCAGTTGAGCGTTACATTCAGGGGTAGGATACGAAATCGGTATTGTAGGACTGAAGGCTCAGCAGCCTGGTGCCATATATAAGTGCCCTTCCTCCCGGTAATCTAATGCGAAATTCACAACTGCAGACCGTCCTCCATAAATTCACCTCCTTATAAGGAGCTTGCTTCCGCGACCATCACCACCACTCAGTCGATATCAAGCAAAAGCTTCCAAAATGCGAGGTGCTCTCACCACATACGCCCTTAGGGCCGTTGTGGGAGCTCTACTATTCCCGAGTGTCCGGGCGCAAATAAAGGTCAGCAGCTTCGACGGCAATGTCACTGAAGAAGAGTTGAAATCCTTCAATGACTTCGTTACGACCTTGAAACCCGGCGCAGACAACATAGGAAATGAATGGGCACAAGGTCATAGCGGAGAGCAGACAAAGGCGATGGGCTTGGTCTACCAGATTGGTGGACAGCAACAAACCCTTGACCAGATGCTCCGCTTCTGCGATGCCGTCTTGTCTGAGCGGAATGACTTAGCCAAGGCTCCGGTAGGCCAGCACAAGATCTGGACCGGCGGAATCGACCCTGTCTGGCCAAACAATGTCTCCCAGAACCCTATCCAGACAGGCGGAGAACAGGGCGATCCAGTTGGACATCTGGCAAACTGCGCGAATCTGATTCTGAAGACAAATAATCTTTACGACAAGAAAGTTACTATCGGCGACCCCAATAAATATGGCGCCACCTATTTAGACCGGGCCAAGACTTACCTTAAGGAGGCGGATACCGCAATGAACAACCATATCCTAAAGCGATTACTAGACGTCTCGAATGGAAACAAAATGTACTTTGCCAAGGACTCACCCTACATGGGCGACAAGCCTGTTCCGTGGAACCAGCAGATGATGTTTAATTACGCATTCATGAACCTCTGTGACGCACACAGGACCCTCAAGGACAACCCTACGTTGCTGAATAAGTACAAGTCAATCATCTCCGCCAGCATCGACTGGTTCTTCCACGGAGGTGGCTTGCAGACCGGGAAGAGCAAGGAGGGTAACCCTATCTACAACTGGGGTTACACTATGCCAAAAACCAGCGGAGAGGACTCCAACCATGGATCGCTAGATGTCGCTGGGTTCGCTCGCACATACATCGACGGTAACTACGGCATCACAGCCGACCAGATGAAACCGTTCGCCAATATGTTTGTAGATGTCATGACACTTGGGAAAGGGAAATACGCCGGAACCGTAGACGGCAAATCAGGAGACGGTCATGCATCAGACACCAACTATATCCGCAGCGGATATCTCTTCTTGGCTGAGTTCCGGCCGGACGCCTACGAGAGCATGATGTCCGCAGATCTAGCGGTCGGGAAGACCACGAAGAGTGCTGACCAGTTTTCTCGTTTCCTATGGGTGAAGCGCCAGAGAGCCAGTGCGAAATAGATAAAAGATACCCGAAAGGAGGCTTATATCTCGATTCGTTGCTTCTGATACGTATCAAGCATCAAGCGCTCTCCCATTTTATTATATATTTCTTGTCTGTATCTCGAATATTTAACAGACGAGTTCTGTAATCTTGACTTCTTACCTCCTGATAGTCATGATAGCTTCAGTAACCCCTCATCGAGTCGGTGCCGATAGGACAATTAAATCACCAGATCTTTCAATGTGTAGAAAATGAGGATTATACGGAACAAAAAAACATTTCCATTGTGAGAAAATTTGAATACCGAGTCCTACAAGTCCTACAGGTCCTTGTAGTCCTAAATACTTAATGTAGTACGCTTAGGATCGCGACCCCTGTCATTCCTTGGAGGCAAGGCAGATCTACATCGTGAGCACAGCCCTTTTATATCATTGAAGTTCAAGATAAATTCATACGAACCACAAACCTCAAGGTTTTCCACATCGTCGCACTTCACCGGAGAGCGTAGGCTATCCATACTTAACTCGGCGAACCTGGATTTGACAAGATTCTATTATGCCACCAAAACCTCTTAAGAAAAGAGTCGGAGAATGGGGCGCCTTGGCCATCGCCGTACCTCTCATCGGCTGCATCTTCTGTCTAAAATTCGCCGTCGACGCCGCCGCAGATGCGCTCGACGCCGGCTCCCTCTTCTACGACAAGTGCAAGATCCGGTACCGGGTCAAAACCTACCGGCTCCGGAAGTCCAAGCCGCTCGCCACAGCACCACTTTCCAAAACCAAGACTAAAACCGGAAAATCCGCCGCATCTCCCAGTGCGCATGAGAAGACTGGGTTCCTGGACCTGCCACCCGAGATCCGCCAGCAGATTTACCGCCTCGCGCTCCCCGGCCCGGCCATCATACAACCGCGCGTGCACTCGTCCTTCTGGGGCCCGAGACCCCCTACCTGGGTGCCCACGCAGGGCATCCGGACCGACGCGGACCCGCCTAGCGAAGCCCTGCGGCTGATCACCGGGCTCGGCGGGTCCAGCGTCAAGCAGCTCGTCGCGCCGCCCACCCGCGGGTGCGTGCATTACGGCTCCGTCTCGCTGCTGATCTGCGGAGACATGCACCACTTCGCACCGCGGTGGGTGCGGCCGCACGAACACGTCTTTCATACTGATTTAATGCGCTCGTGCCGTGCGGTGTATGCGGATGTGCTCGAGGTGCTGTATGCGCAGAACACGGTGTCGCTGTTCGGCGCGGATATAGCGCGGTACTTTTGTCGGATCTCGAGTCCCGAGGGTTTGAGCAGGGTGAGGTTCGTGCACGTTGCGCTTATGATACCGAATGCGTGGGATGATAAGAAGCATAAAACGGGTATCGAGGAGACGATTCGTGTGTTAAAAGATTCGATGCCTAGTTTAAGGCAGCTTGACATCGAAGTGGCATTGCTATGGGGTCAGCCGAAGGATCCGCGGCGCTTCTGGAATTGGTTGAGGGAAGATGTCCTGGAGCAGCTGCGAGGCCTCGACAGATTCGTATTGAAGGTCTCGGCGTACTTGACCATGGCGCGGCCGGGCTGGGGACGAGGTTATGAGGCGTGGACGCCGGATTATGAGCCCCTGGCTTCATGGAATGATGAAGAATACGAGGCACTCAAAGCGAGGATTACGTCGTCAGAAGAAGCAATGCGATCTTGAACGAAGTGTGGCTTGTCTATCTATATCTTTACCATGGCGAGAACCGTTTTGCCGTGAGACACTGGCTTAGATCAAATTTAGCTGAATTAACGAAGTCTTGCCAAATGAATTTATATTATGAATTTATATTTCGTACACGTATCATTTCGTTCGTGAATGCCTCCGTAAAAATTGACCGCATCCAACATGTTGCCGAGGGATATCCAGGTCGAGTCTTTTCGTTTTTCGTCAAGCGTTAGGTCGTACATTGCCTCCGCCCTTCCCCATCATAAGCGCTTTCAAATCACCGAGTGACAGCTTGCAAGCCTTAACTACCTCAATACCCTCGCGAATACCTCCGGCCGTCGCTTGATCTCCTGCCATCTGGATAGTGAGCCCTGGGAGGAGCGCGTGGGCTTCTTCCGCGCGACGGCTCGACATAGACGGGCCGTGTTACGCTCACGACGGATGGACGCCGCGGGCTATGGCTGTGATGGGAGCGATGGGAGTGGCGTGAGTGGGATCGGTGGCCGTGTGTTTCCCTAGGATAGCGCGTGGAGCTGTAATAGTGTGAGGTTGGTGGCTTCTCAGCGTCTGGTTCAAAGGTGGTTCCCCAAGCGCCGGGGTTGCGGTAGTTTATGCAGGACCGGATGATCCAGAGAAGTAGGAGAAATCCGGCGATAGAGCCGATGACAATGCCGGCGATTGCGCCGCCCGACAGCGTCTGCGTCGACTGCCCGTCACTCTGCGCGACGACTGTCGTAGTACCACCCTGCTGGCGGGCGGACAGAACCTTGGTGATTGCCTCAGGAATGGTCCTTGTCGGATTGAAGTGCTCGAGCTCACGAGCTAGGATGTGGCTGATGGAAGAGCCGTCGGCGGCAGGTGCCGGTAGAAAAGGGGCCATGATGATAGATAAAGTTTCGTCTATTAGTTCCCGAGGATTATCGATTTAGGCTGGGAACCTAGCTGTTGACTCGCCACATAGACTGAGATTGAGATTGATGGGTGCGGGAACTAAGAGAACGAGTGACATTGAGTTGTGAGAAGGAGGGCGAGCTGAGTTCAAGTAGGAAACCGACATCTCGATTTTCGCAACACAAGAACGATGAAGGATGATGTCATAGTAACAAGACCGTAACCTGACGTGCTGAATGCGCCTACTACAGAATAACTATTACTATCACGGATGTAGGTGCTTACCTACCTAGGTAGGTGGGCTAGCAGAAACTCCGGAAACTGAGATGGCTGGGATGGCTGGCATAGCAGGGATGGCGTCTGCTAGCGGGCTACCTTGCTCCTCTCCTTCTTGATGGTTCGTCTTGAAATGTAGGTAGTCACACCATACTACCATAGTATGTATTTCTTTCCTTGTTCTTTAGCGTTGCGATACGAAGAAAATGCTCCGGCGGACTTGGCATTGCTACAGGCCCTAGCGGCCCCCTCACCTTGATGCGGCTCTAGAAAGGTCATTATGATGTCAACCTGAAGAAGCGGGGGAGACTGTGCCGTTACGAAATGAAACCATGGTAAATTCATACGCAACTCACCTCAAACATCCTTCTACACGTATCAATATAATCGCAAAGAGTCGTGTTGTAATACCAACCACGCTAGCCTCGGCACTTACTATGTACCCAATAGTTCTTGCTCCATCGACGGTTGTAATATATAACCCTAGCGCCTAGTTTTGACATCGTATTCGTATGCTGCTTGTACATCTATTATAATATTTCCATTATCGATACTATGTACTGTATATCACAGTAGTTCGTACTCCCTATGTACGTTATCTCGATAATCGTCTATAGTGTCGCAGAAGTTCAGAGAGGCACAGCAACGCACATGAACTTTATACTAGCGTGGGCCTGATCGACAACTAAAAGTTTATAGTAGCATGCGAACTTGATTCAACCAATAAGAAGAATAGAATGCGGCCCTCGTAGTTGTTTCTGACGGATATTTAGCGGCACAGTTCAAGGTCTTCGTGTCCCCAAGGGCCAATAGCCGAGCTACCAGGAATTCAGGGGAGCCTCCGGAGAAAACGTACCTTCTGAATATTTTGAAGAGCTTTATTAACTATACAGGCCGATCGGTCTCCAGCCGCCTGTTAGATCCACTCTTGTACGGATAGGCTTGGGTCTATCAAGTCTCAACCTGAACGCGCTTCGAACGCCTCTCTGGAAGAGGAATTGCTGACGATTTTGCTCATAATAATATAATCAGGGATGAATTCCTTACCGAACCGCAATCTTCTCGGCCCGGGCGATATCTCGTCTCTCTCAAAACCTGACTTCGTATAGAAGGTTAGAGCTCGCTGGTTGCTTAGAAAGCAGGTGAGCATGACCTTCTTAATAGGGGGCGTATTAGCGGCGACGCTCTCCAGGAAACCCATGAGCGTCTTGCCTAGGCCGGTCCTTAACACTCAGTTAGCAGGGCCAGCAGGAGGGTAACCCAAACTGGTTGGTGCCATACCCTTGTAGTTCTGGTTTGAGGTGAATCTCGTAGCAGTAGACGACAGGCTCCCCTTCTTCATATGTAGGCATCAGAGAGGTGAAGCCACGGACGCGTCCATCGGTATCATTCACGATGATATACCTTAACTCGGGAGATTTCATCTCGAGGATCTTTTTGCTCGGTTTCCATCCTGTTGATGAGGACTCGTAATCATTACGACTGGTTTCCTCGACAAGCCTAAAGCACGCATCAAGGTCCCCGGCACTCAAGTTCCCCGAACTAGTAAGACTGAGAGTATATTTCTCCTGTGTTTTCGGGTTGAACCACTCGGACCATGTCGGCGTGCTATTTTGAATACGTTAATGATCAGATCGTTATAATAAGTCATGTAATAGGGTATACCTAGGACATAGATGCTCCTTGATAAAATCCTCATCACTCTTCCGATTTACTCGCTCGATAGGGTTTGTGGGCGCACGCCTGCGCTTCGTGCTCTTGGTAACAGCCTTCATCTTGACTTAAAGTGCAACAATTGTTGGAGAAATGATCGAGGCTTCCCGGCTTGACTATTGTGATTCGCATGCTGTGGTTTATTAATCGTAATCTACTTTGTAACGAGTGAAACATTGAGCTCGATCATTGATGACAGCACAGACTTGAAGATTGGTACTTCAAGGTAAATATGTACCTATACCGTACGTATATGTAGTATGTATGGAACGAGGTGCAAAGCCTCGCTACAATATTATCGGGGTTTCTGCTTTAGTCAGTTTTACTGCATACTACTAAAATCGACATGTATCTCCACGATAACATTTATTCCATGTTTCAATGAGACATCTCCTCCTTACTCCCTATGCGCCTAATTCGAGCTAGATCGAATCTGTGCTCCGTCATTGCGGTTCGAAGCTATGCGACTATTTCACCGAAAGCCCGGCTGGGCACTGCCTTGAGCTTGGATCATGTATGTATCTCCTAGTCATAAGTAACTACACGATTATACAAACTTGAATAAAAGTTGGAACTAACCGGGAGCACACATGAAGTTCCTCCTGCGCTCACGAGCCTTGTCCCTCTATCGCGACATAATCCGGGGTACGAATCGAATCAGCGACCCGACAACTCGGGCTGAAACGCGCAATTTTGTGCGCGCCGAGTTCGAGCGGCACCGTAATGTTACGGATCTGACCCACATACGCTATCTCTTGTCGACTGGCAAGGCAGAGTGGGAGAATATGGAGAGGTATATTGGTGGCATGTAGATAGATATATATACATAGAGCTCGCCTACTGCCACTCTGTATCTGTGTCTCTTAACTGCTTCGCGATGGCGGCCGGTCCTCTAGACTTAATAGAATCATGGAAAGCCATCGCTACAGTTAGCTTGGCCTGGTTTCGACGCCGCATGTTGGTCCAATTCTATGCCCATTGACTGTCATATTGTACGAATCGCAAAGGTGGTGACTGGCTTTAAATTTGGTGTCCACCTGACTTGGTCCCCTCAAGGTTGGCGCTTCTCTCAGGCCTAGTTCACATTGAAAATCCTCTATCCCTGTCGTTGCTTGTGCCTCGGGTTCGCGCTGCAGATGATGTAGATGTAACCGCGATGTCGCTTGCCGGCTTTTCTTCTTACAACCTATGTATCGACTCTCACGTTAGTAGGTATTCCATAATAGACGTCTACAGAGTAAGCGCTGGTACGACTGCTTATGGCTGACCTTGCAATGCTCGCACCGCTTCTTGACCGAACTGTGGACCTTCATGCCTCTTGTCTGCTGATGCGCAACGGACTGTGCTACTCTTGTCGTTGTGGTCGTCGTTGATATCGCAGTCGGCCTTGTGGATGTGTTCGGAGCTAAAATTGTCTGAGAGATGCTGCGAGCAGGTTGCTGTATCCGTAAAGCTGCCGGCGTCGTACGTAGGGACAGAGCTCGGAGCGACGAGACTAGGGAAGAACTCGCCATTTCGAAGAAGCGGGTTTGCTGTTCTAATTAATCGCCCTTGGAATCGCTATTTGGAGTTGACAGTATTGGGCGAATGGCACGATCCGACAAATGGAAATGAACATTAAAATCGGCTATCGATAATGTGGATCAATATTAGTATATACGAATTCGATTGGCTAAATAGGTACACTTGATATAGAGTGGACACTTCCCAGCCTGCGTTCCGAGATCGATATTGGATTTATGCGGTAATCGGGTATCGCAAGTAGTACTTTGCTCTTCAAATTAGTGTTTCTATTATTGGCAAATCTTCGACTTTCTACTAGGTATATTTCCTAGTTTACCATCATCCTCTTGAAGTTCCTTTTAACTTTTAGGTAACCTGCCGCAGATTCCCAGAACTCCGATCATACGTAATCCATGCTCAAATTCATAACTTCCCGACCTTGCTAACGTCTTAAATCATGCATCCACCAACTAGCTTCTCAAGAATGTCTTGAAAACAGCGCTCTGCGTACAATCCTCCCACGGATATCCGATCTCTTTGAATGACTTCTCCAGATCCGGCACCTCCGCGTCCGGGCATTGTATCCCCGTTACGATCTTACCTACATCGCTGCCGCCGTTTCGGTATTGGAATAGACTGATGTTGTACCTTAACCGTAGTGTCTTCAAGAATTTCTCGAGGGCCCCGGGTCGTTCTGGAAAGTTGAACATGTACAATCTCTCATCTGCGACGTCCGAACGGCCACCAACAAGATAGCGGATATGTGACTTCGCAAGCTCGTCACCCGACAGGTCTGTAGCGGTCATTCCATCGCTGTTGATGCGGTCAATCAAGGCCTGAAGCTCCTGCACTCGCTCCGATGCTGCGCCCGTCAACGATATCCCAACTAGGATATTGGCTATCTCGCTCGTTGCGTAACGGTAAGAGAACTCGGTCACGGCATGCGGCATGACGTGACTGACAAGTTCGGCAAATGCTCCGGGTCTCTCCGGGATGCTCACGCGTAGCAGTGCCTCCTTCCCCTCACCGAGAGTGGCTCGCTCGGCCACGAAACGCAGCCTATCGAAATTCATGTTTGCACCGCTCGTGATTGCTATAACAGATCGATTCCGGTTGCTCGATGGATTCGCGACGACCCACTTCTTCAGACCAGCCAGAGCCAGGGCTCCCGCAGGCTCTACTATAGAACGGGTGTCCTCAAAGACGTCCTTGATGGCGGCGCACGTCTCGTCGGTGTTTACCTGGATAACATCGTCGATCACCTCCTGGCATATCCGAAAGGTTTCTTCACCGACGGTTTTGACTGCCGCACCATCGGCGAAGAGGCCAACTTCCTTTAGTACGACCCGCTTTCCTTGCTGTAAAGATTGGACCATGGCGTTCGCATCTTCGGCCTCGACCCCGATAATCTTGACGTGAGGCGCAATGCGCTTGACGTAGACGCCAATGCCCGCAATAAGCCCCCCTCCACCCACACAGCAAAATATTGCATCAAGTTTCTGGATGTTTGTCTGCCGCAACAATTCCATTCCTATGGTTCCCTGACCGGCGATTACGTAAGGGTCGTCGAAGGGTGGTATGTTGATGAGGCCGTGTTGCTGTTCTAGCCTCGCGCATTCTTCCTTAGCAGCATCGAAATCTGGGCCGTGGAGCACTACGCAGCCGCCCAATCTGGAAACGTTTTTATGTTTGATACTCGGCGTGCCTGAGGGCATGACAATAGTTGCTGGTATCTTGAGCAGTCTAGCGGAGTAGGCTACTCCTTGGGCGTGATTTCCGGCGCTGCAAGCTACAACACCCCTCCAACTCTGGCTTGGATCGAGATGTGCCATCTTGTTGTAAGCCCCCCGCAGCTTGAAGCTGAACACGGGCTGCTCGTCTTCCCTTTTGAGCAAGACATTGCACTCTAGTCGGTTTGAAAGGTTGATGGCTTGGGTAAGGGAGGTCTCTTTGCAGGCTTCGTACACTCGGGAAGTGAGGATTAGGCGAAGGTACTAGCCAGATAGGAAGCCATTGTCAGCTTTGCATACTGGAATTATACGATATAAAAGTGTAAACAAACATCAGGATGTCCATTAGGCAAGATGAATTCTTCGGGTACAATCCCTTTGATTTTGTCCTGTCTGCGCTCCGATGGCGGAGACGGGTTTGCGCTGTACTCTGTGAGAGATAGGCCGGATAGCGAAGGGGTTCGTGGTACATGGCCGTTGATGCCATTGCTGGTCCCGTTGGCCACTATGGTATCAATTGGTACAGCTGTTGCTCCAGGCATATTGAAACGTGGCAAACCAGCTACTTTTGCGAGTTTGGTAGACGAGAGATGGTGACATGACAATTGTTGCTGGGACCAAAATTATTTCTGAGTTGACGGTGGGGCGCTCCAGTACTGCTATTCATGGATGATAGTAACTTCCCTGTAAGAGCTCTGTAGTGGGGTGAGTGGGGTGCTGCCCGCCGAATGTCCATGCAAATAACGGTGCTGGGATTGGCTTGCAATCCACTTGGCAAGCATCAATGGGTCTCTAGCCTACATGTATCTTATCGCTAAGCACCGAGCTAAAAGTATCCCTACATGCGTACATAATGTTTAAGGCAAATCGTTCCATGCACATATCGTTAAACCTTCGTCCTTAAACTTGCGCAATCAAGCTCAATTCCCATAGAAAACACTATATTTAAACGGCCTCTAGTGTCTCCTGTTCGTAACGGGTCCACGGTTCTCCAAGGAAGAGAGTCTCAATACGCCACCGGCGACTGATTTGCACGATGGCAGATCGATCGATGCCCTCGTCTTTCGACGAAGACAAGTAACTCCCCCGCTCTCCTCTCTTGCCGCGAGCCTCACGCGACCACACATCAGCATTGGTGGATAACTAGCTTACAATGTGTTCTTTAATATAGAGAGTACAATGAAACAGCAACACAGAAAATTGGCCGAAAGCTACGAGAGGAACCTCTCATCCCGCTCGGTAAACCGTCCCCACCAGCTCCCGCTCTCGCAACCCTCAACCCTCAACCTTGGCTCCGAAACCTAGACTAACCAATTGGGCCTACCTCCTACGAACAGGCACCCTCCTCACCACTCTGGCCTTCTACAACGCCTGGCGAGCCATGCGCCGCGGCGACCACGCCCAAGTCCAGCGCATGTTCCGAGCGCGAGTCGGCGCGCAGGCCTTCACCGTCATGGCCATGGTAGCTGGCGGCGCATACTACGGCGCGGACCGCGAGAAGCGCAAGGAGCTGATCAAACTAGAGGCGCAGCAGCGTGCCGAGGAGCGGCACCAGAAGTGGCTCAAGGAGCTCGAGGTGCGAGATGAGGAGGAAAAGCAGTTGAAGGCTGCCATGAAGCGCCGCCAGGACCGAGTCCAACAGAGAAAAGCCCAGGAGAAGGAGAGGGAAAGTGTACCGAAGGCCGAGACCAGTCCCGATGCCGATGGCCAAGTTGCGCCGCAGGAGAAGAAGGAGGGCTCGAGTGTGCTAGGTGCTTTGTCAAGCGCTGGGGGTTGGTTCGGGACAAGGAGCAGCGAAGATCCAAAGCCGGCTGAAACAGAAAAGAAGGTTGAAGAGAAGAAAGTCGAGGTTGTGAAGGTTGAAGCACCTAAGAAATAAAACGAATTGCATTATGGGACATCCACTTGTCTTCTACTAAAAGCAACAACTTGTATCAAATTGGGACCGGAAGAATCGGAAAGAGAACATTTGGGATCAAAAACTCTGCTTTCTTGATAATGGACGCTTTTTATAGGGAGCTGAAGTCTTCCGCTCATGTATATATCCACTAATAACCAGTTTCATCGCTGAATTGATTAAGCGTTGAACAGGTTTATATATCAAGTTTAATATTTGGATCCGTTGTTTTCCTTAACGCAGCTTAGCCAATCCGAAAAATCAAGCCATCGAGCCTCCGCTCCTATTTGCGCCGATCAACCCAGCCATTTCGAGCAACGTCCGATCTGCGGCAATGTCGCCCGTGCCTAGGTTGACTCTCCTCCTGGCCTCGGCCTCCCGGGCCTCCCACTCCCACCTTTCCCTCTGTATCCGTGCTTCCTCGTCGCCGCCGCAACCCCAGACCTCAATCTCGTCGACCTGGAAACGTTCCTGGAAATTATACTTGCGGGAGCTGCTGGTCGCAAATGCACCGCCCCGGGAGGCATAGTCGTGGGTGAAGACACCGAACTCGAAGCTCGAGTCCACAACCAGCGAGACGGGACCCAGGTGTCGCAATGGCTCGTGGCGCAGTGACGGACTCCCCTTCGGGTGCGGACAGCCGAAGTAGATTCCCGGATTAGAAACCGGCGCCTTTGCAAAGGCTACATAGTCCCGGTTTAGGGCTGATGCTGGAAACACGTCGTGAGTTGGGGCGAGCTGGAACAGGAGCATATCATCGCCGCCGAAGCATTCCTTATGCGTGTACCGCCACGGCTGTCGGACTAAGGCCCCAATGATGACACGATCGCGGTCTGGTGGGCTACCGTTCGGAAATCGCTTCGGGGGTAAAGAGTCGTTGAAAACACCCTCTGCCCCACGACTACTTGGCGAATCCGAAAGCCGAGCCCCGGAAACCAGAAGAATAGTCGGGGCGTGCCAGTTGAAGACTTTGGATTCAAAGCTACCCATCGAGAACCCTGCATTCGAGCCCGAGTAAAGTAGGCGTAAGCGCCGGAACAGTTCATCCCCCTTAATGAAGAACGACAGCTGTGACAAGACACAAAGGTTCAGAATCTGGCTCTTGTCCTGTAAAAGGGGAGGTAGCATAACGGCAGGTGCCAAGACCGTAGACGTGCCGTCCTTCCGTTTAGAAAGGTCGAGATTCTTGGAGAAAAGAAAGCGCTCAAACAGGGGGTTGCACCCGTTGAAGAGGAAAGGACAGCTGGAAGGGATGACACTGTTGAAGCGGGCCCAGGTAATGCCAGGAGACTTTTCGGCGTCAATGAAGGCTGACAGGACACACTCAGCCGTCGCTCTCAAGTCCTCAAGTTCCGAACCCGCTACGCGATCCACATGGCTAGAGAGATGCTCCTGAGGATCTAGCGGAGATGCCAAAAGTAGTAGCATAATCAGCTTTCTAAAATTGTCCGCTGGAATCATAGCTCCGTGCGTAGTAGCGGCGTGCGAATCACCCGTTTTGAAGGCGTCATTGATATCGAGAGAGTCCAACGCAGCGAGGACGAGTTCGTCATCGTCCGCCGCTTCGTCGTCCAATTCGTCACCAGCCTCGTCAACGGCAAACCCAGGCGCATGTCCGTTGGAGCCAGGGTCCGAAGAACCCGCAGCACGCTGCTGTTTCTCGATCTCGGACAGTTTCCGATCGTATACAGCCAGACTCTTGAATAACAACTTCCTTCTATTACTGGCACCTTTGGTGAGGATCTTGTTATAACGCTCCGTCATTATAGCTACAACCATGATCATCTGCTCGAAGCCGAGTATAACGGGAGCATCCTGGAGGAACGGAAAAGCGCCGATGTACGCCAGCATATGGAATACGATAGGTGACACGGCGAGGATATCGGGAAGCTCGAGGAAGCGAGCAATGGTGTCCTCCTTAAGGTAGCGGACATTTTGCTCATGGTCGGCAAGTGACTTGAAGTTGTCTTTAAAAGAATACAACTCCAAGGGTTCGAAGCATTTGCGAGCGAACTTCTCGGCCTACGAAGCCCACAGAATGTCAGCACTTAAGGCGGGTATTGGTACGGGAATGGGTTATTAGTAACGATTCATTACCAGATCTGATGTGATTTGTTCTTTAGAAGGAGGCCTAGCCTCATCTGACAGGGTCTGTCCCATGATTTCTGTCTGTAGAAAGCGAAGCCATTCCAAATCAGGCTTTACTTAATTATAAATATTATGTAGAAGGTGAGAAGGCAACAAGCTATGCTGCTTGTGAGAAGTGGTATGTAGGTAGGTACTTGGCCGTATGCCACTGCTCTGCGTGTAGCCTGGCTCGAGTGTTTCTCGGGTTTAAATGCCTACCTACCTATATGTACGTAAGGTTGGTAAGGATTACCGACCTATAAATATAGTGGGGTGATACGCCAGACAGCGCTAATACCTAGTAGGAATCAAATCGAACCTAAACCACCATAAGACTCATCTGTGCACATTGATATGTACGATTTACATCCATGATCGTACTGTACATACATGTAGGTAATTACATCCACAGATACACTTAGCACTGCGTTGGAGTATACATATGTCAACTACAATCGATTGATACCAAAGCATACAAATGTTTAATCGAAGCCTTAAAACATTAAGTCATTTCATATCCATAGACAAAGCGCCTACATGGAAATGGACCAAGATCAATGATACTAGTCACTATGCTTTATCACAACCATAAAGGCATAATCCTATCCATTAACAATACCATCAGTCTGCCATCAGTTTGCTTATTATAGATCGCTTTGAGTCTACGTGTGGGGCTTCGAAAGTATACCTCAAAAGTGAACTAGACCTCTTTGTGGGGGAACTTGTTATTCAAAATAGCAACATTCATGGATGGCCTGTTGTCTTATCTGGAGGCGAGCTGGTACCTTAGAAAATACCTTTGTGAAGGAAAGTGATATATCTTCAAGGTCCCAGACCAGGCCACCGTTACGGAGCTTCGTCTATTATATCACCAAACCGGTATTAATATCTCATAAGATATAGAATCAACTACAATGCGTATTTCCTACAGCCTCATTTCCGGCCTTGTTGTCGTGGTCACAGCACTTCCTGCCCCTTCATTAGGTGCCAACAACAAGGCCGACCTTATCTCGCGGTCGAATGCTAAGGTAAACCCCGACGACGCTTTGCAGAAAATCCAGACTTTATTCGAAGACACGTGCCATAATACTTGCTTGAAAGTATTCCCAGACGAAGGAACTTACCATGATAAGTGTATGAAAATATGTCGTAAGTAATTCCCGTAATTTAATATCACTTATAACTAGGTCATCATCGACATTCTAACTCTTAAACCATTGGCATAGACCCAGATATGTAGTGTGTTGATGGCTATTCGGAATACCGACGAGGACTCAGTAATGGCCATAAACCACTATAATTGCATTTCCTAATATCAGTTCTTGGCTATGAATTAAGTCTTCAGGGCTGGGGTTTATCATGTGTTCCAGGCATTTACCCCATTTTACGTTTGATGGAGTTTTATTAGTCCTCAATTTTGAAATAATAGTTGATCAATATGAAATATGATCGTCACAAATGATGTTATTCTTCTTTTAGTTTCGTTTATTGAATAAATGTCGTATTACGTGCAGTATCGAGGACCGCGTGTGGTGATGTTGATTCAATACGATAGCGTAGCTTCGGTACAGCCCCTGAGATTCTAGACTCGATCGTAGCGCTGGCAACCCCTGGAATATTTGCGGCTGGGGGCGTAGCTACGCTAATGAAACGCCCTGGATTGGTGATTCATAATGAATCAGGGTCTCCCTAGCCCCATTTGTATCCACCTTCACATGCCCCCCGTCCGTGTCAGATCAGTAAGTCTAACGGCACAGATGAATTTTGCTAACGGCACAGATGTTCCACTTTTCCCATGACTTAGCGTTGCGCATTGATCAACTCAACACGTATTCAATTATAAATGCATAACAAAAAATAAAACATATATATAAATAGGATTCATTTAATTTAATAATTATGAATGTATTTTTTAATATATATTTCATATTTAAAAATAGTATTACGTAATTCATTAAATTTTAAAAAATTTCTTTTCATTGATTTTTTATTATTTTTAAAATATTTATAAAACAATAAAAAAAATTCGTAAAAATATTTCATTTTAATAAATAAAAAGTTTATTCATTTTTTAAATAAAATAATATTTCATATATTATAATAATAAGTTTTTGCATTTTTTAAAAATTTATATATAATTTATATAAAATCACTTATTTTAAATGCGTGCATCGACTCGGAAAAACATCGGAAAAACTCCGGATAAATATATACGTTTATTCGAAGCAATGAATTATATAAAGGTAAAGAAATGCTATTTTTATCATTTAATTTCATAAAGTTAAAATTATTTTAAAATTCATGTATCAAAATTTTTTAAAACGTTCTAATTAATTTCAAAAAATATATATTATAATTTCATCAATAAATTTACTTTCATTCAATTTTACTCTATTCAGCTTTTTAAAATAAACTTTTTATATATTAAGTAATATATTTATCATTTAAGTATTAAGTTGTTGATAATGCAAGCTATTGATGTCACGAGAAAAGTGGAACATCTGTGCCGTTAGCAAAATTCATCTGTGCCGTTAGACTTACTGGTGTCAGATGAAGCAGACGACGTCTCAATTCAACATGTGGGAAACGAAGTGGCTTGACTGTTTCCCGAGGGTGTATGGAGTAAAAGTCCTGCAAGTATATCTATGATGCAGCAACCGTCTCAATGCATTTGATTGAAGGATGTTAGTGATTGATCAGTCCGGCGCTGGAGCACCCTCATTTTTTCTTCTCACCTACTTCTTTTTCCTTCATCGTAAATTATTTGAAGTGTTATTCTCTTGATGAGATTATACCTGAGGTCATAACTTTCTTGGAAAATAGCTGGCACTATCTACAATTCTTTAATCGACTATTGTCTACTTATAGTACACTCATTAGTTTGACCAACTACTTGGCTCAGTAGATAGTCACAGATGTCTCTAACTATCGCTCCTGTTAAGTGCGACGATAAGAGAGAAGAGCAGAGCCACAGGTCAGCTTGGCTTCAGTTCATTAAGGTACCTACATTGTCAACATTTCGCCTCCTTTACTTTACGGAATGGACCTGTTAATTTGTATTTTAAGTCTGTTGCGACGTTTAAAGGAGACCTCACATCGTTAACCGCGCCGCCTTTCTTACTCGCGCCAACATCGATTGTCGAATACAGTGCGTATTGGGCTGAGCACCCAAGTCTTTTCGTATCGCCTGCAAGAGAGGAGTGTGCTAAAAAGAGGTCTCTGCGAGTGCTCCAGTGGTTTTTAAGCACTTTAAAGCACCAGCACGCCAGCAAAGATGAAAACGGCAAGAGGAAAAAGCTTAAGCCTCTCAATCCATTTCTGGGGGAGATCTTCTTGGGCAAATGGTTGGACAACGCTGGGACTACTCATCTAGTGACAGAGCAAGTCTCCCATCACCCACCAACGACCGCATATAAAATCTGGAATGATGCGCATGGTGTCAGGGTAAAGAGTTTTCCGTCAATCTCATACTAGCTCGCCAGTGCTCTACTGACATAGAACCAGCTCGAGGGTCACGTCGAACCGAAAGCGTATTTTTCATCCACCATAAATATAGAGCGAAGAGGATATAGTATCTTCCATATCGACAAGTATGATGAGGACTACTGGATCACGATGCCGAAGGCCCACGTCGAAGGCATTGTCACGCTCCAAATCGCGCCCGAGCTTAGTGGCGTGTCATACATCCGTAGCTCCTCGGGCTATACTTCACGCATCAACTACTCATCTAAGGGTTGGTTAAAAGGCAAAAGCAACTCATTCACCGCTACCATTTTCCCTGATAACGATGAGAGCAATCCCCTGTATACCTTGGAAGGCCGATGGAGCGACTCGTATACTGTTAAGGATGGGAAAGGGAAATTAATGGATACAGTCAATCTTGCAACTTTGCGGAGGACACCCCTCACGGTAGCGCCGATTGAGTCTCAGCATCCCCTCGAATCCAGGCGAGCATGGAGAAGCGTAATCGACGCGATCAATGCCAATGACATTTTCGCGACGGGGCACGAGAAGGGCAAAATCGAGAATGCACAGCGCGCATTACGTAGACAGGAGAAAGATGACGGCAAAACATGGGAGATGCGATATTTCACACAGACCGAAAAGGACCCCGTCGCAGAACAGCTGTCGATCAGTAGCAAAACCGCGACAGCAGATGGCGTGGATAAGATGGTCTGGAAATTCGATGAGGACAAGTACAGCAGGATAATGGAGAACCAGCGGAACGGTATTAAGAGTCCCACCCATACCCGTTTCGATTCAGGTATCGGGTTCTTGGAGATTGAGGAGATCTAGAATGAGACCATTCAGACCTACCTTTGGGGTGTTGTTTTGAGTTGGTCCGCATGTTGCCGTCGTCCCGGATAGAAGGCGCACGGGTAGAAAAGGAGATAGGGGCACATGGATACAATACCATACTGGCGGGCTAGATATATAAATGGTGTTGCGAATAATTGGCATCTACACAGGTCAACAACAAATTTGACTAGCAAACGTTTAGTTCTGAAATTTACGAAGCTGTGGTTCTTCAAAATAGTCTCAGAAGGCCCTCCGAATTTTCCGCATTCCTACAAGAACCATCTGAACTGCTCTACCCGAGGACCATCCCTCAGTTGTGATGTGGGCACATCCCTGGCGGTGATATTTATCCCCTGTTTACGGTTGCGACGCTTATTATCCCACAGCATGAAAAGTCCCAAGCTTGCCGCGACGAGACAGCCGACAGCACCGAAACATGCTGTCACGATGAGAGCGGGAGCGTACTTCGGCGCATCTTTCTCTTGGAATACATAGCTTGGCACCAACCCCATTAGGTTCGCCAACGGGACACCGATCGATGTCAAAACCAGTCGCTCGCCCTCGTGCGCTACGTTGTTATTATACCACTGCGAGGCCAAGAATGTCAGCATATTCAACATATAACGTATACAATCAAAACTGGAGGCGGGGAAAGAAAGACGGGTATGCAGAAGATAGCTTACGGTACTCAATAGAACTGAAGGCGCAGAGGTTCCCCAGCACATCATAAATGTGGCAAAGTAAGCGACACGGATTTGCGCGTGGACGTCCGGGAGCGCCGCATAGATGATGAAGCCAATGAATGTGAAAGCGAAACCAAGGCATACGAAGGGGAACCGGATTCGTAAAGCATCCGATGTGAACGCAAGGATGAGCAACATCACAGCGCCCTACGAAGACATTAGAAACGAAGTATATACCATAAGTGATCGGGTTTTTGCCTTACCGTGATATTAGGAGCGACAGTGTATAGGTTTATCGTGACCGTTCCCTCAACGATTCGTTGGACAATCTGGGGCAAAAACAGAGCGACGCCTTGCAAGGGCACGCCGAGGCATATTTCAATGATCAGAAAGCCGTAGGTGGCTGGTCTCTTGAATATCCTAAGAGAGTCCTTCAAGACGAATTTCTCGTTAACGATGGAAGAACTGTCGACCTGTATACGACGATACGCGAGCGCTTTCTCTTCCTCATTTAGAAATCGAGCCTCGGCGGCGCTTCGAGGTAAGTAGAAGAATGCAAATATCGAAAAGCACACAGTAGCACTACCCTCGACGATGAAGAGCCATCGCCAGGAGTGGTCTACCAACGTCGATTGGATCTGAATTACCCCAAAGGCCAGGAGCCCGCTAAACGCATTGGCTATATTAGACGCGGCGTAGAAGATAGCCAGGCGACGTGCGAGCTCGCCGCGCCTGTAAAATGTGGTCTGGTAATAGATGACGAGCGGGAAGAAGGCGGCTTCAGCCATGCCTAGGAACCATCGAATAGCGAAGATGCCGCCGAAGTTTTTCGCGGCCGCAGTGAGCAGCGTGAGCGAGCCGAAACAGAACATCAAAATCGGAAGGACACGAGCCGGGCCAAATTTCTTGCCCAGCATGGCAATAGGCGGCGCGAATAAGACAAAAGGGACGAAGAATATCCCAACTATCTGGTTATATTGCCCGGGTGCGAAGTTCAAGTCTATAATCGAGGCCCGCGGTTAGCTAAGTTATACAGTAAAGCAAGGTCTTGGCTGCTTACCTTTGGATAATCCCGCCGTCTGGGCGTTTCCCAGATTGCCTTTGTCGAGTGCATTGAAGAGATACTTCGAAGATGAAATATTAGTATTCAAGACGAAAAAGGATCAAGTCATTCTTCATAGCGCAAGGCATTGGAGTTTATATGCGGAGTGCCCCCGAAGACTCACCATTATAGCTAGGACCGGGAGTAAACGGAGATCAAATTTGCGGCAGAGCGCCTTCTCAGCGGCGCTGTCAATGACGGCTGCCGACTCTTCGGGAAGCACTACTTGGCTGCTTTCGACATCATGGCTGGCTATTTGGCTTAAGACGGGGTCCTTTTTCATCTGGACCGAATCCGAGTCCTCTTTAACATCAGCCATAACGGTGGTGGCACCAGGACAACGGCTTAGACAGTGTCGTATCGTATATTGGAACCTACGCTGTGTTGTGCGCTCTTAGAAATCAGAGACCGAAGCGAGATGTCTCTGGAATGTACATAAGCGTTGCAGAATTACGGATGTCTAACTTATAAATAATCGTATCTCGAGGTGATAATCCCAAGAACAAAGGAAATACATAATAACAGGGTATTAATACACGGCCCTATTTCTTCGTATGTGACCAGCCAATCCAGCCATCTACTAATCAACAACTAGCTCTGCGCTTATGACGAACTTTCCGTTTCGAGTCGCATTGAGCGGTCGTTATCTATTCTTTTGGTAGGTAAACGAGATACAGATACAGAGCAGATCCTGCCATGCCGGGATTAGAGCTAGTTCGTCCCCCTTGTCGTGGCCAATACTGTAGCCCCTGATAAGGCAACACTTAGCTTACATGTAATTATATGTAACAACGTTCTCGAAATCTGGAGATAGGGGGTATCGGGGGTACCTTACCCAATAGTCTGGTAGGTAAGAAGTAACATTACAAGACATGTATCTATATAAAGATACCAGGTCTCTAACATTCGAAAGTTGCATATGGGGTCAACGGTGCAAATTACCGAGCAAATGACATGACCCCCATCCTCCCCCATACGCTAAACAAGCGAGACAGACTTAAGATCCCCCAACGGCGCACCTACCCCAGGAACCACAATTCATCTATGGGGGGTTGATGGGGGTGCAAGATGGGGGTACGATGGGGTGATGATGGAGTAAGTTGGAAGGGGGCAGAAGCCTACTAGAAGCTTGGCATGGTCAAGTGTATCCCACCTTGTCCACCATACAGTCCACTTAGCGACTGACTTTACATGTTGGGCTCGTATGTCTGCATGTGAGGTAGACTAGGTAGACAGCAAGTCACCATGCCCTAATTACAAGTTGCGCCGAAACGGAGTGCGGAGTGGCCGGCCTTCCCCTCTCTTTCAACAGAGGGGGTGCGAGACATCTGCTCCTATCTGTGCTTATATCAGTATTAAACTTCTATCTGACCTTCTCGAATAAGCCCCCACGACACGAAAGTACTTGGGTCCAAAAGCTCGGGATCGATTATCTTACTCGGGAACTAAAACGAAGACGATATACACAATGGCCGAAAAGACTGCTGTTCTCACTGATAAGGCGCCAAAGCCTTTGCCTGGAATATACAGCCAGGCTATCAAAGCTAACGGATTCGTGTTCGTTTCTGGTGCTGTTCCTATGGATGCCGAGACCATGAAAATTATTGATGGTGATATCCAAGCGCACACTGTTAGTTAAAGGTGCACCTCCAGGGTCTCGGCCCAGCCAGAACATGCTGACGACTTCTCTTTCCGCTATAGCACCAATGTATCAAGAACCTTGCCGCCATCCTCGAAGCTTCCGGCTCCGACATTACCAAAGTTGTCAAAGTCAATGTCTTCCTTTCCAATATGGACGACTTTGCGAAAATGAACGAGATCTACTGCCAATACTGGGGCGACGTGAAGCCCTGCAGGACGTATGTGGCCCTACTGATGCACCTGCTACAAGTTGCTAACGAGCCGCAGTTGTGTCGCGGTAAAGACGTTGCCACTGAACGTCGATGTTGAGATTGAGTGCACCGCAACCTACTAAGTAGGGGTAGGTTCGCTAAGGTGAATATGGTCAAGCGGGCGGCAGGGGATGTTGCAAACTACAGTATCTACACCGACGGAACTTGGAGGGCAAAAGCATGACCTGACTTCTCGGCACTATTGTATGGCTTCGCCTAGCATTAAATATTACCTAACTAAAATAATCGAAACTTACACGAGTATCGGTTCTATCCTCAATTGCTTAGTATCACCGACGATTTCTCGGCACTCGGTATTATACTAATCGAAATAATCCTTGACCCTACAATTGGTCTACGGTCCAATCGGTATCTATCTACATGTATCGGTCAGCGAATAGGGGGAAGAAGTTACTGCAGGCAGAGGCTGGATCCCATTTTATCTACTACACTTTCGCGCATCCATATCTATCTTTTTATACAAGAGGAGAACCCCGAGATTTCCTAGGTCTACCTAGGACCTTGATGTGGGATACATCGCTTCCCTGAGCGCGTCACAGAAATGCGTGATCGCCTCCCTTCCAGCATCCAGAACGCCATCCATAGCAATAAAGGGGTGTGGCTGACCCTTCATCACATGAATATCAGCTTTAACGCCGGAATTCCGTAGTTTCTCGCCAAATTGCCGGCCCTCGTCTCTCAAAACATCCAGTTCGCCAATAACGATAACAGCGTGCGGTAATTTTGACCAGTCTCCCTTCCATAACAGCGGACTTGCCTCAGGGTGAGACCAATCTGATTTGTTGGGGAGATAATGGGTTCGATACCACATCATCTTGGGCGCGGGGAGAGCTGGAGTGTGTTCGTTCTCCTTCCATGACGTGTTGTTAGTCGTGTCGGCTGTGTTGTCCGTCACTGGGACTGAGAGCAATTGCAATGAGAACTTTGGGCCGCCAAGAGCAGCAGCGCGCTGGCACATGATTGCCGCCAGATTTCCCCCAGCAGAAGATCCCCCAGTAGCAAGCTTGGTCGTGTCAAGCTGTAGGATTTCCTTTCCCTGGCCGAGGACCCAGAGCACACTCTCCCAAGAGTCATCGACCGCAGCAGGAAAAGGGTTCTCAGGAGCAAGTCTTAACTAGAAGTATTAGAATTGTATATTCCAGTTTTTCAACGTTTCTGGATGGCTAACCTATAATCCACGGCTACGACAACGCACTTGGCGCGGGCGCAAAGATTGGATGCGATGACATTTTCTGTGTCGATGGTGCCCAGAACCCAGCCGCCTCCATGGAAATAGACACAGACGGGCCACCCTTCTTCGGGCTTCGGTCCATGGGGTGTAAAGGCCCGGACCTTAATGTCTGGACCGCTTGTCTCTTGCCGCGGGACGAGGTAGTCATGTGCTTTGGCGACAGAAGCTAGGGGACCAGCACCCGGAATCAGCGTACCACTTGCTCGCGAAGCTTCTATCGGCTGCAAGTGAACTTGCTGTTGTCTCATGATATGTTTGTCATAGAAAGATGCATACTGAGGGTCAATGCGGTCGACCACAGACGGATGAAGAGGATAAGGAGGTTCCGGGTGATCCCCGGGGATTATCCTTTGCTCGACACTCATGGTTACGATTCTTAAGAGATATATGCTCTTGAGTGGTATATATTAGGAGTTGAACTAGAGGCTATCTAGTAGGTATGGATAGTTGAAGTATGGCGAGGCAATGGAACCAGCCGGAGATGCCGGGAGTTGGATATTATTGGGAAGATAACGTAGAGTCGACCGATGATAACGGTGGGTGTGGCCCGGTCTTTTATTTCGTCTCCTGGAGCTAGAGATCTCATATCATAGCGTCTTGTCTTATCAAGAATTAGAATAGCGGCCGGCTCAGGATCGTCAGATTATTATGCAGCTTGATGCGTTCGAAGTAGCTCCCCCGAATACAGATACATAATGACATCAAAATTAGCCGATACCGCCACCTACTGAAGTAATAGTCTACCTTTCAATGCCGACCCGTGACACTATCGTAACCATTCTCCTGATAGAACCGAAGAAGGTTGATGTTGGGTAACTATTGGGATTATCCCGGGTCGCTCTTCGTACAACCCAGGGTCCAACCTGCATTTGCTTTGGTCCACCCAGGTTGACATCATAGCCAACCGGGAGCATATCCTGACCATCCCCTCTGCATATGATGGGCGTATGCAAGTGTGTCTAGACTCTCTCCGATGCAACCTCTGGCGGTGCAAAGAACGCTATAGTTCCTCCACATGGCACTTACAACCCCAACTAGGCAAATCGGGGGCCGACGGACTCCCAATGGTGGGGGTCAATGGTCACCGCTCATGAATTATAGTCCAGTTTAGAAAAAAGGGGTCCACAATGATAGTCCATACTCGGGCCAGTGGAAACCATTCAAACGAATAGAACTGTGGTTTGTGTATCGCACACCATGATTCCGGGGCAATAGACCGCGCTGGAGGTGATTATATGGATCGAAAAGATCCGGTAGCGGCGAAGGAGCCGTGACCTTGACAAGTCTGTGGAGCGCCGTCCGGGGCTCGCTTCGTTCTTGTGTATATCTTCTTATCTTTCGGCAGTGGGAAAGGTGTAACCGGGCCATATAAGAAGAACTGTTGAGGTCGGCATACTAGTAAGCGTTAGCGTATTTACTTACTTGGTCACGAGTCTCCTCGTCTGATCCTAACGGTGACAAGCATCCCCCGCGTAAATTTTCTTCCCCTGAATATTCCATGTTCCTGCATACACATCCCAATTTCGCGATGCTCGTGAGAAGCTCTGGTCCCGACGAGAACCGAGAATGACTAAAACATGACCTTGCTTTTGAAGCCCTATTCATTCGCTAGCAACAAATATACCGGTGTTTTCCCATACGTATTAGACATAAATATAGATAGAGTTCGAGATGGAAACACTCGCTCGAGGCATTGAGTGACAGCTATGCCTCGGGAAAGCATCTCTGAAGTGGTGGACGTCCACCTCTCTAACAACCGTACAGATAATCCACAGATCTAGTGCGTCATGAACAAGTCTTAGTATGGGATACCGGAACAGGATTGAACGGATGCCGTGGTTATAAAGCAAACCAAGGTTGCTGATAGAGGGATTTATTTATATTTGAGTCTTGGCTGGTAGTTCTGTTAAACCTATAGCATAAACCTCGCTAATATCTTGAAGCAAAGACATCAAATAGTACGTGTGGCCGCGGCTTCTATATACATACTGTATATCATGCATCAATAGCTCTGTTTCTATCATAATTATGAGGTGTCTTGAATTCGCTCGGGGATGTTTCCAAATAGCTTTCTCGTAAGTAGTATTAACGCAAAGCTAGTAGATTGTATTGGTACGCTTATATATACTGTACTATAGACTTAGAGTATTATATTAGACTTAATATGATACTGGACTTAGATGGGTCCAGCTCAGCGCAAAGCCATAACAGACGTGGCCTTGTTGTGCAAATTACGAAAAAGGGGCTGCCTCCGTGGTTTTCCTCAAACAACACTCGAAGGACAGTGTTCCAGCTATGACAACAAATATGTCATACCAGCATAAATAATATTGAAATGATACAAGGAAGCTTCGTTCGATAATTGAAACTATTTAAGTATCTACATACATGTGTGTACGTACATGTATGTTGTATAAGTAAAGGAATGTATAGCAAGATTTTAGCAGGCCAATCTATGACTGTCTAGAATATTAGCTCTCCTCATCTATAAATAAAACCTAATCGTATTCAAATGACTTCAATACCGCTTTGACAGGCTTTATAAAGCGTGTTTTCACTTAGTTGTGAAGACAGAATCATTCTCTATTTCAACCATTAATCCTCTTTCCAATGGCGTGACCATCTCACACACTGGTTCCATCTTCACGCTGAGAATCTTGTATACACTATGACGATATATGACTTGTCATACTGGCTCGAGATACACTTGTGAGTTACGGTGCAAGCGTGCATACATTGTATGGATATATTACTGAAATTTTAGCAAACATTTGTGAGAGAAACGCCCGTTTCTCCATGTATATCATATGTTTCTGGAAACCCCCTCTATTGCCTACTATGAAGCGGGTTTGGTTTAATACCTCTAATGGTTTATCGTTTCGAGAGACTCGGAGGTTTTGTTCTGGACAACACGAGTACTGGCCCCAGGCGTCATACGTTAACAACATCAGATGTTACAGGAATGCAGAACCGAGTCTTTGCCTATTCAGAATTGGGTTACATACATATTGTAGCACGATGGTAAAACATAAGTTGAAGCTCTTTGAATTATATAGGCTTAAGGCGGCGAAGATATAGTGAGTTATCATCAATTGAATTTAATAGGGCGAGTAAACCACCAAACAAGCATTAATTGTATGTTACACAAATACCAATGATACCGGTCAAGTGTTACCAATGTGCTGGACTGTGTAACTACGTCACTGCGTCAACCTTGTTACAGGCGCTAATGCAAGGTTGTTTCGCAGCTCTGTGCGGGGTATGTAGGTAAGTACCTGGCATGAGCTCGTTGCTAGTCAACCAACACCTGACGCTTTCAGCTGATTCCCCCATTGTTTACCAGGCATGACCTGATAGTCAGGACATCAGCTATGCAACTAGACGCTATTATATAGCATAAAGCCTTCGCCCCGCATAACTAAGGAGCTAACCTTGGAACCCAGCTACCTTACTTATTAACTTCGTCATTTTCAACCTCATATATATTCACTCGATTGCCATAAGCTCGGCATCAACCATCGTGAAGATACCCTAGAACTATTGCTCAACCGGCATACCGTCTAACCTTTGCGCACGTGCTGTAAGCAACAACTAGAACCGACAACATGGCCGACGAGAACAAGCCCCAGTCTACCGTGGACGAGACTCCCATCTCTCCCGTGGAGCGGAGGAACTCGCTCGAACAGCATTTGAAGCAGCGCCCGGACCGGGCCGAGCTTGTCGAGAGTACGGCCGTCCTCTCGTTCACCTAGCTTTCCATGCATGCATGTAACTAACATTGTCTCGCTCTTTAGAGAACATCCTACCTGCTTCAACCGCTGCTCCTAGCCTGCAGGAAAAGCAGAAAGAGGTATAGTCCCTCCGTCCCCATGTATTTCAATATGGAATAGTAGGAAAGGCGCAGACCACTAACTGAATCTCTAGCTCGAGAAGCATATGCGCGCTGACTCGCTGAACGAGAAGATCTCCCACCGACCTGCCCCCGAGAAACTTATCCAGGAAGGTGTCCTTCACGAGGACCCTCGATCCCCCGAGGAGAAATACGAGGAGGCCATCGAGGAAGAATATGCCAAGCGAGAGGGTGGTGCTTGAATAAAGACTGATGACGACTACCTGGGTATGCTCCTACTGGGTTACACGATGATTGTACGGATACGACTGGATGTGAAACTATATACTGCGTGGGATGGGTTTTATGAATTTATACGATGTGTTTCATAGTATACAAAACGATTTGAAATGCTGCCGTAGCTAGGTGCCTCCTTGATGAATATACACGAAGGAATTCCTGTGAGCTACATATATAGTATGTAGTTGAAGAATGAAGGCTACGAGGTCACGATACCACATCCTAGACCCTAAAAGATGTGTACTGGTACCTAGTACAGTAGGTATATACATGTAGTTACCATATTGTCCACATACTATACCGTCCAACCCCTCAGCTCTTCTTTACGTCTGGGTACATAGTACTGTTCTCACTGACCGTTTCTTATTAATATGAGGATTCGAGTGTGACATGAAATCTGTCCGATGTCATTGTTGGACTCTTGTTGCACCATATCCAATATCTCTAGGGTCACGGCGGGATGGACAGATGTCTCAATTGGCATACTTTGCTATTGGCTTTGACAAAGATCCGAAGCTATTTATCGGGAGATGTCCCGGAGACCCGCCTATAGCCGTCATGATGCTACTCTCACCTCTTGGCAGTAAGTTCTAATCTCAAGATACGACTTTTCCAAGTTACGTTTTAAACTTCGCGAATCGCAACATATTTGCGAATCAATGAGCTACTGAGTATTTGTATTCCATTATCACATGTCTAGCTTTATTCTCATAATGTGACTCTTCGTATGCCACTCTACACTACCTACCCACATGTAGGTACTCCTGCTATGTAGATTGGCATGCTGGTAAAGCTCCCTGGCCTTCGGATCTGGTGCCGTCGGTACTGTACCTGTCTCCGATACGATCGGGACTTGCGCGGCAGGGTCGTAGGGTGTGGGATGAAGTGGATCGAAAACTCCAAGATCGGATTTCTCCCCACATTGCCTAGGCTTCGCAACGACACTTCAATTCCACCACTGGGAGAGGCAGTCCCGGATCCGGTCGATGATTGACGTTACACTCGGTCCTGAACCGCCCGAGTCCTCATGCTGGCCTTGGAGTAGATACCCTGGGTAGTGGACGGCGTTCGATTTCGCCGCAAGCCTCTGCCCGGATCTTGGTAACAGAAACGACACGCTATAGGGCCGCATATTGACCTGGACCGGGTCGACCTGGACCCTCAACTTATCATCATCGGGCTAGGCACCATACGAAATGCAAGCGTGCGGTCTCGCCTCTGCGATTTTCCACACGAACTAATGTATCGCTATTGCCCAAGGATGCATTTCCTATTTATAAGAGTTAGCTGCGGTCCTCTGAAAATAATAATAATGATACTTACTATGTGACTACCCCTCATTACCGCCATGTTCCTTAAGCTGTCTGTGTTGGCCAGTACGGTCGCCTGTGCAGTCTCTTTGGCTACTGCTATTGATATATCTGTGAAGTCGACAGGTGGGAATATCACCAATGGTCATCAATATGGATTCCTTCATGAGGTATGTGTCCATATCTTGAAACGCAACCCAACGCTCTACTTACCCATTCGATTAAGGATATCAATAACTCAGGTGATGGTGGTATTTATGCTGAACTGATACGCAATCGCGCCTTTCAGATCAGTGACCGCTTTCCTGCCACACTAGATGCATGGCATTCGGTGAATGGTGCTAAGCTATCGCTGAATAACCTTAGTCAACCGCTGTCTGATGTTCTAATCACTTCAATGAATGTTGCTGCTACCAAGAACCAAGGCGAGGTTGGGTTTCGAAACGATGGATACTGGGGTATGAACGTCAAGGCTAAACAGAATTACAGCGGATCATTCTGGGTCAAGGGCGCCTACTCTGGCCAATTCACTGCTTCGTTGCAATCTAGTGTGACAGGAGAGACATTTGGAAGTGTGAAGGTCAAGTCACGATCCAGCTCTGATCAGTGGACTGAGCACAACTTTGAGCTTCGACCTTCGAAAGACGCTCCGAACGCTAACAATACCTTCGTCCTCACGTTCGAAGCGTGGGTGAGTGAACTAATAAGCAAGCAAGCTAAGCATATATATATATATATATGGAGTCTGATCTTGGTACTTATAGGGCGCAACTGAGGGATCGCTTGATTTCAATCTTATTAGTCTATTCCCTCCTACTTTCAAAGGCCGAAAGAACGGAATGCGTGTTGATATCGCTGAAGCATTAGAGCAATTGCATCCCGTAAGTCATCTATAGGGGCCTGATATACCGGAGCGACTACTGATTCTAATAATCCAGACTCTTTTCCGTATCCCTGGAGGCAATAGTGAGTTCGACCTTTTTGTTACCGGCTCCTGACGCCTGGGGGTCTCATACTATACTGGATAACGCCACGTTTTAATACAGGATAATCGTTGCTAATTGAATACTACGAACATTATAGTGCTCGAAGGATTAACTAACAGGTCATGGTGGGACTGGAAGGACACACTTGGTCCTCTAAAGAATCGACCTGGGTTTTCAGGGGTATGGGGATACCAACAAACCAATGGCTTGGGCTTGATGGAGTATCTCGAGTTCGCGGAGGATCTTGGAATGGAGTTAGGTTAGTTTGATATCTGTCTCCGATGGCATCTTACTCCTGACTCGATCATAGTGCTGGGCGTTTATGACGGGCTTTCCCTCAACGGGGACATCACACCACAAAACCAACTACAGCATTTCGTCGATGATGCCCTGGACCAAATCGAGTTCATTCGCGGACCGGCGAACTCGAAATGGGGCTCCGTCCGTGCCGGGTTAGGCCATCCAGAGCCGTGGAAGCTGGAATACGTCGAGATTGGCAACGAGGACTGGCTCGCCGGAGCACCACGTGGATGGGAGACTTTCAAGCAATACCGGTTTCCAATGTTCCTCGATGCAATCAATAAGGCGTATCCTGATATCCAAGTTATCTCTTCCGGGTCATCCTACGACGGCTATGATATTCCTCAACCTGGAGCTGGTGACTACCACGTCTATGCTACGCCGGATACACTCGTCGCAGAATATAATAAATTTGACAACGTGAAAACACCACACATTATTGGTGAGATGGCTGCGATCCATCCTAACGGCGGATCTGGTTGGGACGGTCCGCAGCAACCATTTCCTTGGTAAGTCCTATCTTGTGCTAAATACCGTTAAGTTATTCTTGCACAGCCTCTTCCTTTGGCTGGAGTGCTTTCATTACGTACAAGATAGCCCAAACTCTGCAAGATGAATGGACTAATTAGATGATCTATTTAGGTGGGGAGGTGCTGTTGGCGAGGCTGTATCTCTCATCGGCTACGAGAGGAACCAGGATAGAATCATCGGGGCAGCATATGTGAGTCTTTTAGCTCAGTGACATTTGCGATGTCCGTGAAAGCTAACGAGCCTGACTACGCACAACAGGCACCGATTATTCGAAATAGTGCGTACAAAGTTTTCCTTGGCTCTTTAACGCCTTATGCTATGAATAAATCTTGTCCCTTTTCCCGATTCAGGGGTTACGATCGAGCTTCGCCACTAGGATTTGCTCTAGAAGAATATTATTGACTTTCAACGATGCAGTGAACCGCTGGCAGTGGGCGATAACAATGATACAGTTCACTGCCGACAAGGTCACTCGGTCCACGTCCTGGTATATCTGGGAGGTGAGTTGTCGATCTTGAACCTGTTACCGGCTTGCGTAGGACACACATTAACGCTAATCGCGAATAGCTCATGGCGGCGCACCCCATGACGGAAACGCTGCCGGCGACGTCACAATTTGATCCTCTTTACTATGTGGCCGGCAAGAACGAGAAAACTGGCGGGCATATCTTCAAAGCAGCAGTCTACAACTCAACTAGGGGGGCGGATGTGCCCATAAACCTCTCTTTCGAGGGTGTCAAACCGGGCACCACTGGAGAGTTGACTGTTCTTACGGGACCTTCAAACCCCTACGGTAGTAATGACCCTCGCACCGGCGTGAATGTTGTGAAGACTAACAAGAGAACGATACGAGCTGATGGCAACGGAAGCTTTCATTTTGCACTACCCAACCTAAGCGTTGCGGTCTTGGACACAAGCCCGGCGAAATCTCGCCGTTGGAATAGGGTAGCTGATTGATGCATGAGAATCTTGTTACTTGGGCTCAACACACGATTTTCACGTACTCGGATTTTGTGTATCTTGAAAAGCATGAAAACCATAGTGGAAACAGACGATGTTGGCTCGACAGCGGCTATCCTAGTACCTTCAGAGGCCTTGCAGCTGTCGATAGGGTGAGAATCAAGGCGCCGTGTCATATTTTTGGCCGAGGGAATATGGATGTCGATGTTAAAGGCAGACTACATGTAGGTATTTATCCTTTAATTCAACCCCTAGTGGTTGTTCAAAATGCTCTCTCGGTCGTCTATTGCCTACAATTAGATAACTACACGTCAGATGTGAGCTATCATTCCTTTACCTGCTCGATAGGACACACGTGTTTATGATGATTCATTCTACCTGGCTATGTGTACATGTATGTTTGTAAATAAACACTCTTGAGAGATCCCTGAAATGTTTACGTGGACGGCGTGATGAGATTGCCCGTTGGCGGCAACTGACATTACTGTCCATGAATGAAGGAATCTGGGCACGCTCGTGCGCTACACCCGAGGCACGGAGTAAACGAGTGATTGGTCGATCATCAATGTAGCTGCCAAACATAGAAGAGCCTTTGAATGGAGATATCATGGAGCGGGGTAGCTAGGTAGATGTAGGAGGTATTGATTATGATCTCGTGTGCTGGTACTGCAGTTAGAACACAGCCAATGGTGGTATTGCTCATCTCGCTTGGCACAACAAAACAGTTTTATGTAAGTGACCAAATTGGAGATTGAGTTGCTGAACTGTCTCCTGCGAGGAAAGCTTGGAGGGTTGACAGCATAAGCTTGTGGAACACCGGCTGATACGATGTATTTGCTATGTAGGATAAACCTGTCGTATACATATAGTATGTAGAAATAAATCGGTGTTGCTCTACATGGCTGCCCAACTAACTTCAAGCGTATCACAAAAGTGTGTTGATATACCTCGAGAACCCAGAAGAGTGTGCTACTTGGTGATTCCTATCCCGAAGGGCGATGGCACAGCAGACAGGAGATAAGCGGCGTGTTTACCTCGCTTGCCGTGCCATCTTCACCGGCGACAAAGCGCAGCTGCGACGCGCTAAGAAGGTGCGCGAAGAGGTTGAGAAGCGTCAATATGCTTTAGGGACATTGACACAAGACTTGGGGATAGAGAAAGTAGTGGAGATTGCTCGTGACCTATTGGAACGGCGCGTGTTCGAGTCGGAGCTGAAAGCTAAAGTCGAATTTCCTGAGCTGTTCCGTTCGTCGTTAGATCAAGAGGTCCAACGCGAAGCATCAGAAATCGATGCTGCGAGGTCGACAGCCGAAGCACTAGAAGAAATCGCCAGCGCGGAACACATCGACCCCGAAAGTGACGATGGCTTTAGCCCCATAATCAATGTCAAGAACGAGCTTAAGAACGAAACGAGTAAGATTCTTTGTAAACATTGCCAAGATGGCGTGGATCACTTAATTATGTCTCCAGATGTCGAACCGGCCACTCTACGGCACACAGGGGTCCTACCTTCGCTATATCCGACCTATATTCCATACAAGGCACAGCATCTAGTTCTGAACGAAGTCCAACGGATGCTGGAAGCAAGCTGCTTTGAGTTCGCCCAGAAATGGTTGCCATCGCTTCTTGAGGACAAGGGATGGGAATGCGCTAGCTCGGTCGAGTTGACAAAATGGACGCGAGTACTAGCTAAACACGCTGACAACATCCCCGGGGACGCGTTCAACTTAGGAGGCGTATCGATGGCCGAGATTCTCTTTGCGACCAATAAGCTCCGACATAGTGCGGTGCATAGGATCGTCACAACGGCTCGTGGAATCCAGGATCTCGTCAAGTCGGCTATCGCACTTGCATGTGCGCTCAGAGATCACAGACGTGCCAGCCAACTGGAGGAGATGTGCTACGAGCTAGAGAATAAGATCAAGGCGATGGAGCTGAATAAGAATGCACTAGAGAGCTCAGCTGTAGCCGGCCTTGAGGAAATCCAGCGGCAGCGAGAAGAATTGGACAAGAAGGAGAGAGAAGTGATAGCTAACATGATGAAAAGTGACGGGGAGAATAGGGGCTTCATCGGAGCCTTAATAGAGGACTCGGTGGTTAGGATACTGGAAGAGAAGACTGAAGTAGAAGATGAAATAAAAGGGATGGACGGCGAAGAGGATGGTGATGGTGGAAGCGACGTTTATGTATAATTTGATTATATATCGTGATGGAAGATACGCATGGGCGACATGATGAAGAAGGGGGTGATAAACAAGGACGATGATAATGATGATGACGATAGAGCAATGGTAGTAGCACTACATCGTTATAAGCCACTAGATTATGTACCGTTACAAGTTCTATTCAAAGAACCAGTCGGCGGCATTGAATATGCCTGTGAAGCGCGAAAGTTACCACTTGGCTAAAACCCGTAAATAAGAATACGTTATACTCAAATAAGCAGTAAAAGAATACGCTTAAGAGAAATTTAAGAGAAATATGAATATTTTTGCAGAAAAATATGCATTTAACAGCTATATACAATTTTTAAGGCATATATATTTAAAATTTTTGTTAATAATTTAAAGCTAACATTATTAATACTTATTAGTTTAATTAAATTTTTATAAGTTAATAAATATTTTTCATGTTTTTTTTTAATTTTTAAAAATAATTAAATATGAAATTATAACGTTAACTTTATTTAATGTTATTTCGTTTAAAACAACGATGTATTATATAAAACATATATAATTAAAATTTTTATATTAAACGATTTTAAAAATCGTTGATTTTTAGTTGAAAATTACTTTAATTTTAACGTTATAATAAAATAAAATCGCAGCAATAATAATAACGACGGTAATAACGATAAAAATGATAATAATAATAATAATAATATTAAAATAATTAAATATATAAGAAATACTTATCGCGTTATATAAATTTAGTTAAGCAAATAAGTACTAGCTGTATAATTAATATTTCGCATATATATATGTTTTCGTTTATAAACATACCACATATATAAAAGCATCTTACTTCTTATTTCGGCTAGCATTTCTTTTCTAAATGGGGTTTTGACTAAGTGGTAACTTTCGACCGCCGCGATGCCAGCGATGTGGGGTTACCGAGGCCCCCACCATAATCTAACAAGGATTTAAAGTCCTCACGTGATGTCGCGACCGAGTACGTTCAATCTTATTAATGACGCGCCTCGGCGTCCATTCACCATCAATTGATACATGCTGCCTACATGTACACATATGTATGCCTACCTACATATGTACGTATAGAGATGCAGGACCACCAGTTATATTAGCAACAAAACACCATGCGTCCCCGTGGTGCGAATATGACAAGAATGTTAAAAATATCCTTCAATTCATAGCATACCTAGATCCTCAGAATGACCGAGAAGTCTCTTACTATACCGGACACCGAGAGGATTGAGAAAAACGTCGCTGAGGCTGCGGCTGAGGCAGACACAGACACACCTAATCAGGAAGCCAACCAACATGATACTCTCAAATACCATCTTCTAGGCCCGTCACTGACTAAAGCCGGTCAAGACTCCGTCGATCAATCCAAGGTAAGCGTAGCGTCTTCTTTTAATTTCTCTCTTTTTTCTTTTCTTTTCTTGCTGTATACCAGCGTATCCTAACGGGTACTTGGCTTAGGTTTCCGAGATTATTTACAACGCGTCCAAAGGATCTAAATACTTCAACCACGAAGAGGTCAAGGACAAAATCTTGACCCAGAAGATCGAACAGATCCTAGAAAAAAAGCGTCGCCTGGAGAAGCTCGATTTGACGCGCGAACTCCGAGCTGCCGATCAATTCATAACCCAACTCGACGCCTCTCGCGACTTGACGCAACACGTAGTCCACGTCGACTGCGATGCCTTTTATGCCGCTGTTGAGCAACTGGATCGCCCCGAGCTCAAGGATCTTCCCTTCGCCGTAGGTGGCGGGGTACTGACTACCTGCAATTATGTCGCCCGCAAGTTTGGATGCCGAAGTGGCATGGCTGGCTTCGTGGCCAAGAAGCTTTGTCCTGAACTCCTCCTCCTACCTCTGAACTTCGACAAATATACATCCAAAGCCCAGGAGGTCCGAGAGGTATTGGCCCAATACGATCCTAGATTCGAGAGCGCTAGCATCGACGAAGCTTATCTTAACATCACCGAGTACTGCCTCGAGCACAATATGACCCCCGAAGACACTGTCCAGCAAATGCGAGATGAGATTCATGAAAAGACGAAAATCACCGTGTCCGCCGGGATTGCCGCAAACGCGAAACTTGCCAAAATCTGTTCCAACATGAATAAGCCGAATGGCCAATACATACTGCCTAACGACCGAAATGCTATTATGACTTTTATGCGCGACTTGCCGACGAGGAAGGTGAACGGAGTTGGGCGGGTTTTAGAACGGGAGCTCCAAGAAATAGGGATCAAAACGTGCGGCGACATATACCCTCATCGCCAATTCTTGGTATGTGGAGAATCTTCTTGGCCCTGACCTTTAATCTCTAAGATATGAATATCGTCGTACTCCGCCGTTCTACAAGAAGACTAATAAAATGTTTAGTATGTTGAAAACGTCTTCCGACTTTACATGCCCTCGCCTATTTAATGAAATAGGGTATTAACCTTTGATAGGCGTCAACTTTTCGGAGAGAAAATCTATGAATTCCTTGTCATGTGCTACCTAGGTTTAGGTAGAACGGAAATTCAACCCGCGGAAGAGTACGAGCGAAAAAGTGTCGGGACCGAAAGTACATTCCGAGATATGTCAGACCCGACACAACTCCGAGAGAAACTGCGATGGACGGCTGAAGAATTGGAAAAAGACATGCGCAGGGCCGAATGCAAAGGCCGGACTCTTGTCCTGAAGGTAAAGCTGCATACGTATGAGGTGCTGACAAGGCAAGTCGTAACACCAAGAGCTATATGTGCCGCGGACGATCTGTATTACTACTCACTACCCATCTTGACCAAGTTGGAACAAGAGAAGCCGGGTATGAAGTTACGTCTAATGGGCCTACGGTGTACGCATCTAGTTAGCACTAAAAAACCCGATACTCGCGCCTTTTTCGGGTTGCGGCCTTTGAAGACCGGGGCTGGCAATGACAACTTAGATGGTCCAGGTAGTCGAGAGTTGAGCGGAGCGCTGGACGATGCGTCTTATGACGATGGGCTTGATACCAGCACTGCTGGGATGAGAGAGGACCAGACTCTGCAAGACGACGACAGTTATCGACATCACGGCAAGGAGGTCGTTCCAAATCCCAAGAAGAGAGCGCCAAGCCGGGAGCCAGAGGAATGGTGGGATTGTCCCATATGTAGCCGACCGCAGCCAACTGACGAGCGTCTCTTCAATGATCACATTGACCTGTGTCTGTCAAGACAGACGATTCGTGATACGGTCCAGCAGGACCACGTGCACAACCGACGAGACTCGGTTGATATACCGGCTCCTAAGAAGTTAAAGACTGGCAGCGAGAAGAAACGGGGTCGATCGTCTACCCCTGCTGACCCTAAACAGAAAAAGCTGTTCTTTGGTTAGAACACATTCTTCGGTTGGCTATGAATATGGGCCCCATGTACATAACGAAACTCACTCGTGTAGATAATGGCACATGATACAACACATTCCACCATCTCCATCGGCACACTAGACATCTATCTAGGATGTTATTGGTAAGTCGATCCAATAAAGTGATAAGTTCCCCCCATGCCTTGAATATCGGCGTTGGACGATTAGGTCTAGCCCTGTCTATCCTTGCGAACAAGACAGCGTGTGCGGCCTTTTTACAGAGCTGCCACGATAGTCATGTGCCGACATTTGAGTGCATTAATTAGAAGAGTTGTTCCAGTACACCCATGATCTAATCTCGAGAGACAGCCCAGATCGACATACCCAGACCCAGCGTAGGAGGAGCATTACTTATCGTCCTCAACTTTTCCGCCTACCACACTACGCGTTCTCGCCATTCCTCACTTCAGAAATGCTGTCAGATCTAAAGGGATTCTTTTGGGGGGGAACAACCTGCATATTGTAGGTAAGCCTACATGTAGATTAGGTAATTTTTCATCCCGGTCTAGATAGTAGGAGGCATTAAAAGAAATGATCCCAATCGCTCTATAGGGATGCGACTAAATACTCCAATACCAGCCTATAATTCGGGGCCAGTATTGCCCGTATAAATGTTCATGGTCGTATATTGCGGAAAGGTGGAAATAAAAATTATACGTGAGAAAATAACTCCCGTCGTGCTGACTAGTTCATCTAGAGGGAAACCTACTCCTCCTTGCCTGGTTAAGTCTGAGGTGTATCCAATTCCGTAGTAGAGGAATTTTCGTATGGATTTGTGTCTTGCTGAAGAATCAGCAGTCAATGAATTGCGAGGTCCTCTTTCACTTTACAAGTCGGTTATCGAATCAGATCGTGCCCACACCGTCTAAGCTTGGGCGTCTCACTGACATGGACCTACGAATGCGATGATCTTCCTCCTCGACCATATGCATGTCGTCGCTAGGGAGTCTGACAGCGCGGTCTAAAGCGACCGGCAAGCCACGATGTCGCCCGCGTAACATGACAGCACACAGAACGAGCTTGCTTCCGGGGTAAAGTCCGCCGCTGAAACTATAGGCGGCAGTCGGTAGGCCAATACTAATGCCGACACATCCGTATGCTGAGACCACCTCAAACACAACGTTGAAGACTGAAAAGGTGACTGGGTCCTCGAGGAAATGCTTGGTCTCGATAATGACGATCAGCAAGACGGCCAAGACAAGCCACCACAGGTCATGCGAGAGCTGTCCCCTAATTTGGTGACTAATGAAGCTGATCCGGCTCTCCTCTCGTTGGCTTGGTGCCGCACCAACGCCATACCATTCTGCAAAGGCGAGCCGAACCATTCGGCTGAAAGATTGGGACCTGGTGCTTGATTGACCACGAGAGACTGGACGACTCAGGACGTTACTATAGGTAGGATCCTCCCCGTATATTCCCAGTGATCGTTCTTCGTATACATTTGAATGTCGCATTGTTATAACAACGGGATACACCGAAATATACCTGTGATGGCTACGATTAGTATGTCTTCGTCGCTAGTGTGTAAAGTTCAAGCCGTGTGCTAAATGGTTGTGAGAGCTGGGCGTTATGGTAACGAGGTTAAAATGGGGGGGATGAGATGAGACGCGGTTATGCTAGGGAAAAGGGGGTAAAGGAAAAGAGGCGCTGGGACGACAGACATCATGATGACGTAAAGTACTTGTAGGCCAATGAAAAGTGTCGGAATAGGCACGACGTAAAATCCCCCTGAACGGACAGCTACAAGATGTTAGTATGAGTTGGGATAGCGTGAGCGGGTTGGGTCATACCGAGTGCTTGAAAGAGTCCATCGATTATACGAGACCCGAGAGGAGTTTGTTCAAGGGTAGAATTGCCGAGATTAAGTATTTCAAATGCCACCCAGTCGGTGCCGTTGAGAACGAATAACATGAAGACAAGCCAGTATGTCTGCCGCGACGGAAACAAATTGGTGTAAACACGTCGGGGGTACTTGAGGATATATTCAAGCGTCTCCTTCCATTCCACGTAGTCCTGTGGATAGGTTACCAGCTTTAAAATCTTCACTGCAGCGGTCTAGATTAGCATCTTGGAGCAGAAGACTACGAGACAGGCACGGAGAAAATAAAGATTCGATCACCTGTAGGGATACGTCGAATCGTGCCGAATTAGATATAACATAAGAAACCATCTACAGGAAAATAGAGGGCACGAGAGAGTGCGAGAGTCCAACTTACAACTACACCACAAACTAAGCCGTAAGAATACGGGATACGCCGTGTTTCCAGCAAGAATCATTGCGCCCATGACAATGAGCACGAAATATGAACTTCCGTAGGGAATCATGTTCGCATCCAAAACGCTCATACCGCTATTATTAAAGGCGGACACACCATTGAAGATACCGTTCCACCAAGGCGAGATGGCATTATCTAACGCAGGCTGCGGTAGATTGTTGGCTATCCACGCGCCAAGCGAGACAGATCCGAGGAATTGCCAAAGGAAGAAGTACAGCGGAACGACGATGGAGAGGAGTTTGAGAGCTCGATACTCGGTGCCGCCGAGCTCCTCGCGCTCTTCGCTCGTTAAACCATGGAACTGGCCATTGCGCCCAACTTTACGCCCTCTCAGGTAGGTTTGGTTGGTAAAAGCCGTATCTGCGCTCGACAAGTGTATCTGCGTAGTGACCCCGCTAGGGGCAACTGATGTTGATCTGGTTCGAACGCGAAGGTCATCGGCGAATGCAATATGCTCGGGATTTCCTCCATCATCCCTTTCAGCGTCCGGAGCAGGGGCAGCAGATGCGACATCTCCCGCCTGGACGAGACTACGACGGCGGGCATGGGGATCGCTGGCACAAGGCAAATGCAGTGATTCGGAGGGCAGGTCAGCCTCCCGCTGCGGGGGGACAATAGCGGATATTGGTCGCCCATCACTCGGTTGTGATATGACGGGTAGGGCGATAGTCGGATGTTGCCCCCGGGAAACGTTGTTGCCACTATCCGGCCCCGTCCTACTCCTGGCGAAGGTCCTGATCCTGTGGGTAATGGGGAGGAGAGTCAAGCTTGTATTCCTCCTTTCTAAGCGGCGTTTGCGCTCCTTACGCACAATTTCCTGAAACCGCACTTCGAATGCATGCTTACGTACGAAAACCGTCCAGATGGATACCCAGATGGAACTCCCAATGATAATCAAGAGCCAGAGAAGGACCTGTTGCCATGTAGTCATCTGACTGAGATTCACAGTATTCAGGCCAGCCTCCGTCATGGCAGAAGTAACCAAGAATAAGCTGTCAACATACGAGATGCTGAACTTGGGGTCGGAAGACGCCCAGAAGATGAGCGACGAGACCAATGGCACGACGATGAAGTAGGCATAATGTATCGTGATAAAATTGAGAGGAGGTAGAAGAGGACGGAGGCTGTGCATTGCCGAAGCACCGGTTTGTTTTACGATGGTCCAAATAGATACAATAAAAAGAAGGCGACGAGAAGTTGAGGGAAGCCGAAAAAGGCGGGACCTGGAGTATGAAGAGAAGATCCTAATCCTTAGTTGAACGACATGATGAGATGCATAGGTATAGGGCTGGAAGTGATCATATATAATGGATGTTCCAGACTTAAGCTTCACAGGCTTATAGACGCAAAGTTATATCAATCTCTGTGCGCGAGAATGCGCGAGGTGTAAGTTCTCGCTCACTCGCGCCACAAGATACTTAGCGTCCGTACATTAGTGGTTAATCCGAAGAGAGCAGAAAGGAGCAAAGTTGGGCTAGATCAAACTTGAATGCTAGAATAATATGACCTCAGATGCATTAATGATCTGGGAGTAACGATTTGAAAATAAAAGACCTCAGGAGAAAGTACTAACCTCTCAATACCTCTATGCACTACTAGTACATATATCTCAATTGGTTGATCCGTACTTCCTTAAGATGTATAGTACCGGAAATAAGATGCCGAATCAAAATGCGGTGTATCATAATTACTATCTACCCTACATACAGTACTTGATCTACCCACCCACCAGAGCTGGCTCTATCTACCTGGGTAATAATAGCAGTACTTGGGGTACCCTAACATGGGACATACCCCCAAGATGAGTTACATAGTAGGTCAAGGACCAAAGAAAAAAAAAGGAATATATAAATGACTAAATATTCCTATCTGATTAAAAGTTTAGCCATGTCCTAATCGCAGGACGCGGCAATTGAATTTGAGCTATTTACTTATGTAAATTGATGTAGTAAAGTGAAAGAGGCTTTAGAGAGATCATATGCATACGCGTGTTGCTACCAAACCTCGACACATCTGAACATAGAGGTACTTACCACTTATAGACCATCGTTTATATGTATCCATGGATATAAATACCTACCTGGTATATACGTAGGTCAATAGTATATATAGCATATAGGTCTGCAAAGTTACACTTTCTGCTTTACACGATACTTACGGACATCCATCTTATAACCAATGATCACGTTCAGTTGAGAGGCAGCAATACTTTCTGACCCAGGCAGAGCTCACTCTTATATTGATTTATAGAGCACACTTCGTAGGTCTATATGCTGATAGGAATCGAGCATCATGTCCTTAGGATTTACAGCTCATTATGCTCCTGGACATCGTCCGTGTCGGCGAGCATAGTCCCAACAACCTCGGCCGCCTCCTCGACTTTGCTTGCAATCTTTTCAGCTATCTTGGTTGAAGCTTTCTCGGAGGCTTCGCTTGCAGCGGAGCTCGCACTGCTGGTCGCCTTGGTGACGATGGATTCGGGTTTAGGAACGCCACGGATACCCATAAGCTCCGTCTCGAATACTGGCAGTTGTTAGACATCAATCATATTGTGCTTCATGTTTCTACGGTGCCCAAATCCATTACGTACTAAGAGTAGAGCCGGCTGGGATTGGTCCCATGCCTCGATTTCCATATCCGTATTCCGGGGGGACGGTCAAAGTCCTATTAAGCTGTTAGCTTCCATCCGATCTTCGTCAGAGACATTAATTATCCTTGGCCAGACAGAGTTTTCTTGCCTTTTCTCGCCAATGCACATATCTAGGAGTCCTTGATCCCAGCCCTTGATGACCTGACCGCCTCCTAGATTGAAGCTGAAGGGGGTGCCTCGATCGTAGCTGGCATCGAACTTGTTGCCATTGGAAGCTAGTGTGCCCTTGTAGTGCACCTGGATATTATCGCCCTTCTGCGTCTTCCGGTCGCATTCGACGGGTAAGGTCACGTCAATCTTAAGCTCGGACGGGCTCGAAGCTAAGGCACCGAGGGTGATGGAGGCGACAAGGGACAGGGAGAGGAGGAAGTGTTGCATTTTCTCGGACAGAAATTCGAACAAGCTGGAAAAGCAGGTTCTGGATTGCTCGTAGCGAGGTAAGGTCCCTTTCGTTGAGGTTAGGATGGAAAAATAGAACAGCGAACGTGCGTATAACGGCAACAAAATAGCAATTCGGGTAGTAATCGACTGATGTACGTACTTAGGAGGTATGTATACGACTTTCTTGAAACGTCAAAAGCCACCAACAAGCATTCAATTTGATGTTTTCCAGGTAATCAATTTGCTGGGGGAGGGCACAGCTTGGGGTCCTCTCCTTTTCGTGCAATTGATCGGCTTATTTACATATTTATTTCATACACACATATTTATTTAAGTATCGGGATTCCAATATTTGTTTCTACACAACATTGAACGCAATTGATACATACCACTTACTATACGTACCTACATGTACCTAATAGGTATGCAGCGCCGTAACACCATTCATACCAATCTGCACCAGTAAAGTAGGCAGTTGGCCATCTGTGCTGAGATAGGGTGGTAATACATATTGCTGAAACATTTTCACATGCTCAACTACTATATTCTGGCTACCAACCAAAAAAAAAAATTAAAAAAATTTATCGCGTCTTCTTCTATTTCAATACGAATTTTCCATTTCCATTTTTTTTTTTTTTTCGGTGAACTTACCTGAGCCACGCTGTCAGCCGGCAGTTGCACTAGCCACCTACGCATTTGTTATTGTCATCCTCCGGTACGCTTAGGCGTAATCTACTTTGCGTATTTGAACAGGCAGGCAAAGTCCTACGTCCTAGGGAGACCCGCAAGGTATCAATACACGTAGCTTGTCGGTCAAGGACTTCAGCTTGGCCTACTTCGGGAGACTCCCAAGACCCCAAATAGGCAGCAAAACTGAGGTTATAAGAATTTCGCCTCCAACTAAAACAAGCATAGCCGCTTAATATCCGTGCCTCAGCTCTATCTCTTCGTCGATACTATTCCATAGCGTTCCAAACGCAGAGAGATGGTTTGGTCGGCCTCTCCGTTGGTTGAGGTTACATACCGTGCTTACAATATACTAGGTACATAATAGTATGTGCATACCTATACTGTATGTAAATTTGAAAATGCCTATACGCGTACTACATAATACAAGCCACACACAGTATTCCACCAAATAGTACTATGTGCTATCCATAGATGGATGACACTCTTTTTAAGAACACTACCTATTATGTAGGTATTAAGCCCCGCGGTACGTGAAAATTCACAGGTAGAAACCTCCAGGGCCGGCTTACAATATTTTGGCAGGACGTAGGTAGTATTTGCCTAGTACTAATAGTATGTATTCCAATATACTACTACTGTAGGTATGATGACACTGACAACGTCAAAAGTCCCCCAAATGTAACTAACAAACATCCCTACCTGTCAGTCAGCCACGACTATCCAATGCCTCATATTTCCTTTTACCTTAAGACAGAACCAACTTACATACATACATACATACATACATGTACATACATTACACGACTATGAAGATAATTATAACACAGCCCCTGTCTACCTACCCTACTCTTTTTTATATGATTTTTTGCTTTGTTTTTAAACTCGGTAACATTGAATCTCCATGATAACCATTGTTACTATTGTTCATTGTCCTCAGAAAATCCCCTTGCTAGCCATTCCCCACTTCATTAGGTAGTCATCTAGGTTTCCCCTTCTATTGTTATCCCGAATTACTCAACCCCAGGGTTGCTGCCTCATCACCACCCTTCTCTGCCCCCTCTGTCTGCCTTGAAGTCAAGGTAGTGACTCACCCCATTTCGGTGTATGTCTTCATTTCTTCACATCACGACTCTCACTCGACGCTCATCGCTGCCGGAGGTGGCCCCCATTCAATCAGCCTGGGGCATTGCTCCATTGCTCTAGCCACTTGGTGTTGCTACTATACCGCCATGTGATTGCCTTCTTTTACTATTGCACAGGCTTCCATGGTAACTACTAAAAGGTGATGTACTCTTCTAGTTCTAAGGTATATAAAGAGACGAGATGTCTCTATTTCCTGTCTTATATCTCTCTCTAGCAACCAGACCAGTCAGTCACAAGCTCTATCTCCTATCAAGCTTCGAACCAAAGCTCCTATCCAAGCACACTTAAACGCATCTTTCTACCAAAGAATGGGATCATCTGGCAATAGGGTCTCTGCATCTTCCTACCCTATTGTTGTGGACGACCGTTCCTACCGTTCTACATCTACAAGCTCATATAGCACCATGTCGTCGCGGGGCAGCTCCTCGGGTGCCGGCTCAGACTCTTATAATCCATATTCTTCCAACGTTACTCAAGAACAGTACCGATCTTCCAAATCCGGTATGTACTATTCTCAACAACTAATTCCTAACCTTGCCGTAGCTGACATGACCGAAAGGGAATTTCCAAGTTAACGTCCACCATCGAAGCCACAATGATAGAGGTGTCTCCATCTACAACCATAACGGGTCTGGCTATGAGCAAAATGCTCCTCACCCTCCCTATTCGAGCACCGACGGGAGAAATGACAGCGGCAGAACATCATCATCTCGATCTTCTCGTCGCTAACTTTTCACCACACTTATTTACCTCCGCCATTTAAAATCAGGGGCATAGGGTTTCAAGGCGGCAGACCGGCTTTGGCGTTGGGTTTTTTTTTCTTCTATTGACAGGGCAAAACTAAGATCTTTCTTAATTCTCGGCGGTGGCTATTTTAGCAAGAAGACTGTTTGCCTCGGGGCTCCTAGACTTGTATGATTCATGGCAGGCCTTTCATATTACTATGTAGTCTAGTATCATTATTTTCTAAAAACTTAACCACAGATCATCTGAGACATTTTATGCGCGAGCTGATGTTATCGGCTAATCTATCGTGAATTCAGCCTTTATGAGGCTGGCATATGTTTCCCATTCGCTACCGTCATGAACCGCAGATATGCAGGAACAGACATGTACGTATGCCGTGCATGGCCAATGTTCTAAGCGGTGACACCCCACAGACGAAACGTGATCGTAGTTCGACCAATCTCCAAAACCACTCTTATCGAGCGCATCTGTCACTCTATTGGCAGAAGAGTAGAACTAATCTACCCGTAAGTCCTATAGATTGCAGTCCGTGTGAGGTAAGTAAGCAAACATCAGAACGCAGTTCTGCCAATCGCGACCAGAATCCGCCGTAGCAATCAAGTAAATGTTCTATTCCACCGCTATCTAGTGCTATAGCCAGCACACCTGGGCAGAAACAGACGGATCGTGGGTTGACACATCCGTCAGGACGTCTATCCTATCCCCCATGTTGGACATGAGATGGCAATTCCGGTCTGCGTTGGCTACGCCTCCGGATACGAGCCGTTTGGGTTCCACGAACGAGACGTAGTATGGGTTGCGTGGTGGTCGCAACTGTTATACTCCATAGGACTATCACAGGAAGCTTCTCCAAATCGGTTGCTATTTTATACAGCCCCCGCAACGAAACGCTACACCTAATACCTACGGCGAGTCCGAAGGGGGCTAAGCTTGGGTCATAAGGCTGCAGCTAGGTCCCAATCCAGTCTGTTAGAAGGGCTTTTCATACACACAAAACAAGCCAAGGAGGGTTCTCATTCGAGTCTACCACTCTGCAGCATAGCCAACGGCATAATAAGGCCGGCTTAACTCCTTGACATTAGTGCATTTCCTCTCGGGATACCTCTAGAGAGCCCCAACATATCCCTCGGCCTCTCTACAGGTAAGCTCCCCCCTTTCATCCTCGATGATACTCATCGCGCCCTGATTCGAAGTAATGCGACATTTCTATTCCGGAATTATCATACCCACACTTGACGTAAAAAGGTTCGTTTCGTGGACCGCAGTTGAGAATGTTCTTGTAGCACCCCAAGTTGACGGCTACGGAGTCCAGGGCTTTGATCATCTTTAGACCGAGCCCCTTTCCTTGGTGCTCCTTAGCTATCGAAATTTCTTCAATGTGGCCGCATTTGCCGCGTTGATGAATGCTACTCTGGTAAGAATCTCGGCCGGGACCTCTCTCATCGTGGGAATTGGGGAACACACAATTTCTTCTCTACTACTAGAGCGCCCGTTCCCACAATGCGACCGTCGTACTCAATCACAGCAAAGTAGTATGTGCCTTTGGCCTCTGCCATCTCGTCGTACCGTTCAATGAAGTCAGCCTCGCTGACGTCACCGATCCATGTGAGAACCTGCAAGCATTCGAAAAAGCCTTTGGTGTAATCGCTTCTCTCTAGTGAGCGGATGGTGAAACCATCAGGCAAGGAGCCAGCGACATCCGGCGAGATGAGGGAGGCCGAGAAGAGCGCCTGTGTGCTACTCATGGTTACTAGTAGCTTGTGAGGAGTGTGATATCGCTTGTCTTCGGCCGACTAGATCCAAAGGTCTACGAGGTCAGAGCTGAGACTGGAAGCTGGGATAAGACGTGTGAGGTACAGGTTCATAAATATAGGCACTTATAAATATACCGGTACCTAGGTAATCTATACGCTGTACGGCTGTCCCCCAACCCACATACCATATGTAGGCTGGTTGTACCAAGTAGATTAAGCCGGGATAACTACACGTGTTGCGATGAGGAAGGCTTCACTGCAGGTAATTCTCCGTCGGAAGGCTGGCCGGGAGTTGCGTGAATTGGTGTATGTAGATCATGAGATGAAGCAGGCGCCCGCATTGGCGAGGGACAGCTTGAAAGTATTGGTTACGTTCATGTTTACATATGTACGTATCGTAGATTCTTATAGACGCTAATACCTCCCGATAAATGCATGTATGATGAAGCGTCACGAACATGTGGATTGTATGTAAACAATAGCAATCCAAAAAGAAAATCCAAAAAAGGGGGACAGGTGATTCTTAATGGTTCACGAGTCCATAACATATACTTAATTAATTATAGCTGAGAAAAAGTAAGCTCTACCGTCCAAGAAATAGAAATAGACGTATTCAATCTCATCCCTCAATCAAAGCTCTGTAACAGCGCCGGCAGAGTTTCTGATCTATCCTCGAGGTATCCCTGATCCACCAGCGTATCAATTGACATCTGAGCGTACTTGGTCCCTGTCTTCTTATCCCCCGCCTTCCAATAGAGTCGTGCGATAATTTCGTATTGGCTTGAATAGAGTGGCGCAAGCTCTTCCTCCTGCATCAGTTCGAGCGCTTCTAGAGTTAATTTGACCGCCTTTCTTCCGTCCCAGGCCTCAACCGCCTCCATAACTTCTTGGCGCAATGTCTTTATCTTCGTTCGGCGATAGTCGGAAGCAGCAATCTCAGCTTTGGATGCTGTACAGAGCGAGCATGTGCAATTGAACCCCCACTTCTGTAATGCTTCCTGTCTTTCTTCGCGAGTCTTCCCGAGGGGGACATCTAAAGGTGACGGGCCGGAATTATCAGCAACGTATTCCTGATACCACAAACCGCCCAGTCCTGAAGTCCCGGGGCCACATACAGGTGATACTTAATTCCTCCCCGACCTCAATATCTCTTGAAGCTACAACACTGACAGCCAAACTTGAGGGCGTAAACCGTATAAAGGCACTAGCGACGACTTTAGTTCCTCCTTGCCTCCGAAGCTACTAGTTAAGTTCGGCACTTACTTCGGGCGGCACGCATGATTGAATCTCTTTCATGAGACGTTAGTATTCAAGTAACGCGGGTAGGACATCGGCAGCACTCACCGAGACTTGAGGATAGAGAGCCATGTGGGATTCCTCGCCCAGAGTATCTTCAAATAGGAATGTCAGTCGTCATCTCGTTCACCGAACAGGCGTAATGGATTCACAATGAAACATACATGAAAAAGCATTCGTCCTCAGGATATCTTCGATAATATCAGATGAGATGGAGCTTCTATGAGCCAACTCAAGCACGGTATCCGGATCCGATAGCTGATCGGTAGCTCTATGGAGTAGGCGATATCCCTGCGCTCGTCTTACTGAGGTCGGAAAGTTTATGTTCACGATCAACGCGGCCCAGTCCGCCACGATCACTTCAGCGCGTTTAATACGGCGCATCGCAATCAAGCCTTTGCCTTTCCTTGGAATATCTCTAATTTCATATGCGACTCCAGCGGTATTATTAATGAAAGATTTCGTGTGAGTGTAGCCGGAGTCGTTCAAGATGTCAGCGCTGTCTGCTGCAATTTCGGGCGTCGTAATGAAGCTGACGCCGCCATTTCCATGCTGCGAGTTGGTAAAGACGCAATACTTGGTCGTTGGCGATAGTTCTGCTTCCAAGCACTCCGGTGGGTGCGTCCAGGGCGACCAGTCGATTGGTTCGCGGGCGGTGCTTGCATCGACTGGGTGCGGACAGCCTGGGTGTGCCTGAGAATGTAATGCCGTTGGAACGTTCGACGAACATTGTCTGGCAACACTATTGTGAGATTCAGAGCCTGGACTTAGGAACAGAAGGAGGCCCACGGCCGGGAGGAACCTGGCAAACGATCCAGCTCTCGTGCACATTTTCAGTCAACATCACGTAGACGAGGGAAAGAGAGAATCAGTGGAATATCATACGGGGTTTTGTTGTCAATAAAGCCGCCCAGTTATAAACTAGCCGTGAAGTCGATCTTAACTCTTCGAAGTCAACATACCCAAGTTTGGGTTTGTGGTTCGGCCGGAGGCAAACGGCGAAGTACACATTGAGCCGGATTGACTAACGTGACGGTCCAAGGAAGAGAGATAAGGCCAAGGGAGGCCAAGCATCGAGCATGGGAATACTCCGCTATCGAATCTATGCATTTGATGCAGGAAAAAGGCACGTACGATCGGCCCCGTATGTACTCGTTCGATGCATGTGAGTCCTTCGCTCATTACGTTTGAAACGAATCTTAGTGCTTCGAGAAATCCACGGTTTGTTATGATAGCCAAAATCGGCAATGCAACCGCTTTCCCACGCGCTCCATCGTGAGCCGCTCTACTCGAGGCTCTGAGGTAATATACCCGCCGGACTTAGTATTGCCATGTCCCGAATGATTGGCGGCTTCGGCCGCAAGAAATCTTGGCCATGCCGATCGCCAAGCTCCGGCTAAATGGTAGGCAAGAGTAGACTTAGCTGAAGCATCCGATCTATCCGTTCCCTTTGTGCATACGGATTCCCGTACCAGACCGCTGGCGCGTATCCGATAGCTTTCGCTACATGTGACGTTGACCTCTCATCCAGCAGCTAGTCATCGGGAATAGTACAAGTTATAAGAAGCGCAGAAGCTTAGGGGGCATTCGAAGCTACAGACAGTTAGGAAATACGAAAGCCCACAGTCCCAAAAAATCTACCCTGATGAGGGCAAACCATAGACATGACGGAGGGCGGCTTCACCTAGGAACGAGTAACCATCGAACCTAAGCGCCCCAATGAGGTCCTAGCCCTTATTGCCAACAGGTATACCCATCATAAGTATGCTCATTCACTCGCTGGGACGATATTACGGGTCACGGCAACCTGGCACTTCGCTTATCCGTACCGACATGTGCCTGGTTAATTTTCCATAACCTACGAAAAGTAGTCCATAACACGCATGCGTAGTTCTCCGCCATCCACACGAATCGCCCTTTGGAGACGCTTGGCTTGATTCAAAACACACAAAAAAAGGTGCTCCAGAGCTTGGAAGTTCCAAATTAACCCACTCTGAAACTCTCCGAGAACAGCAGACCTCTAATACAAGGCTTTACAAAAGAGTGCGTTCAGGGACGGATACCATGTTATAGTGTTTTTCTCCAATCTCACTTTGGTCTGGATTAAGGAAGAATGCATTCTTGGTATGTCATGTCGATTTGCCAACGGCGCTAGGATTTGCTGGTAAAGCCACATAACGATCCTTAGATGTACTTATGGAGTCAATTATACCGGTGGCTCCTGGTGTCATAAAGAGATATGGATATATTACCAGGAATATACTAGATCGTTCCAGGAGAATAACTAGAAGCCGGCCCGAGGCTGAGCTATACATATGTTCATTACTCTTGTTCACGACCGCCAGAACATGTGCGATGAACCCGCGGCCACTACCCAACGTAGGCTAAGGACTAGGCTGTGAAAGACGCCACGAGAAGAATGCGATATTGACGTAGAATTACCGACGATGTCACAAGGCAGACCGAGAAACCCAGGGAGCAGCTATGTTATCGCGCGAGGAGCCTCATCTCCAATTAGCCAAGACTATCCCCCTATATACTGCAGGGTTCTTTGTCTCCTGTGGACGCCTCACCCTAGGGGCTAGAGCTCTACCCAATAGGGTCCACCGTCTCCCTTATGGGACATGAGGCTCAAAGAGTCGATAAACCTACTACCCGGTGTATAGATCTGGCCTTCCGACCCATGAGACAAACCTATGAGCTAATCCTACGAACAGCCATGTTGTCCTAGGAGTAGTTCTAAGCTTCGCTACCTCAGGTTGCTAATCTCTATACCACAGTGGTCCTTCGTCTCTTCGTCAGCGGCCTTATTCCGTCCAGGATAGGGGCAATGTTCTCCCATATGGGATCAAATAACCCGGCAATTTGATACCCATTCCCTAGAGCATAAGGGCGACACTATGACGACGGTTGGGGATGATACATTAATTTATAAGCCTGATATTGGGTAATATAAAGGCGAGTCGGTTACCTTGCTCCCTGCGTACCTTGAATACTTGCTTCTACTAGTTTTTCTACTTGGAGCATGATCGGCTCACGTCAAGAATTCGCCAATGGATTCATATATACATGTAGGTATCACTCAATCAATCCTAGTGAGGAATCTGGACGTATAAAATTATTCTATAGTGGTAATGCTTTTTTCCAAAAACGCCAGGCAGCTTAAAACTTGTGAATCTGATCCTTTCGATAACCGAGCTCTTCTAGTATCCCCGGTTGTCGCCGGCTGCCTACGAGCGCGTTTTCCATTGGTGGTGGTCCGCACACGAACACTTTGCAGTCACTTGATCGAGGGGCTACCTCCTCCAGCAGTTCTTTGGTGACATAGCCCTTGCGGTATGGCGACCTTTCCGTGGGCTGGCTGACCGTATATATGGCCTTGAAACGACTTGGGTAGTCTGTTTCGTAGTCTCCGAACTCCTTCTTCAGAAGTAAGTCGGCGTCAGTATTCACCCCAAATACGAGGGTGACCTTGGTGTGGTCGTTGGGGTTCTGCAGAATGCCCCGAATAAGTTGGTAAGCAGGCGTAATGCCAGCTCCTCCAGCGATGAGCATGATCTCCGAGTGCTGATTTGGCTGCCATTTATATCCTGGTAAGCGCGTGATGAAGCGCAACGAGTCCCCGGGCTGTAAGGAGTGCAAGTGTGTGCTCTGCTTGCCGTTTGGATATCGCTTTACTAGCAATTCCAACACGCCTGGCTCGTCTATCAGGGGTTAGATCCATCTCATCAATAGGGGGTAAAGCATTAGTCGAACCTAAAGCATTGATTGGCGTGTAAGGACGTAGGACGGGGAACGTGCTGCCCTTCGGCCAAGAAAAGGTCAGGAGCGCGGCTTTCTCAGGCAAGTTAGCAACCGCATCTTGCTACGGCTTAAGAAGTAACTCACATGTCAAGGTCAATCCACTGACAGTGTCCGGCTCCGGGAGCTTGAAGCGCAATCGCTTAGTGTTATGATTTACGGCCTCGGTACTCTCAAGCTCTAGTGATAGAAATGCCGGACCAGTACCGAACGCCTTCTTAGGCGCACCCGAATCTGCATGGGCAACACTCCGCATGTACGTGTAATAAAACCCAATACCCGTGCCAGCGACCGCAACTCCAGTTATGCCTCTCGATAGACGAGTCGCGGAGAGTATTCTAGAACTCATCTTGGAGGAAAGTTGAGACGATAGTGATGATGAAAGATACTATAAATATTCGACGGTCGAAGAATGGAGATGAGGTAGGAAGCGACAAGACAATACTGGAGAGCCCCTGAAGGGGGACAGTATGCAAACGGACTTCCCCTCCACCAAGTTCAATGTTCCACGAAAGATTGGCGGGATTACCAGTACTAACGACGAGAATTTACCAAAGGTGTCGTGCGATTGATGCTATGTAGGTAGGAGGTATGTAACGCACTGTGAATAAGAGGTAAGTTATGAGTTTGCGCGAGCACTTGCCACAAATTCCCAAATCCAAAAAGAAAGAAATAAGAATTAGCTATATATCAGCTGTTTCATGCAAAGCAGAGGGATCTCAAATTCTTATATTTACTAACTACTATGTACTATGTGTAAGTTAGTCTGGTAGGACTCTCTGGCCTGTTATATAGATCTAGTACTTAATACTCGTGTCGGTGTTCGGATTACTAGCCGTAGGCAACGGAGTCCACGGCGAACACCAAGTCCGAGCCCGACGCCTTCTACGTCAGCAACGTACATGATAAATTGAAATATGTCGATTGAGAACATTGAAGTACGGTACAAATTAAGATACAAAAGTACATACCTTTTGTGCCACCAACATGCTTCAAGTTTTATGTCAGTGGCCTGGTGACTCTGGTTAGTATCTCCCCCGTACTTAAGTACTGAGCTCTGCCAAGCTTTCTTTTTCACTGAAGGAAATTATCATCAACTAATCAGATCGGTCCATCGAACCACCTTCAACCACGCCACAGTCATATTTAACGCACTGCTAAAAGAATCCTCATGTTGTCTTCACATCAATAAATGCCGCTATACATGTATATATGTGACCACTCTACGGCCGCTCCGTTAGGTCCGTGGCATATCGTGCATGACAATCTCGCAGTTTTGTAGGCCCAGCCCCTCGTGAAAACGCGCCGACCGCTCAGACTATGATATAACTTCGGTCCCGAGGAATAAAAGAAAAGCAACAAAAACCATTTCTGACCCACATGTGGAGGCCATTTCGATTCTTCCTCGAAGCTAGACCGAAACAACTCAATTTTCGTATATTAACACGATTTTCACCATGTGTTGGTAAGATCAGACACTCCTCTCCACTCGATCATATCAATTTCCGTCGTTTTAGACCTGACTTCAAGTCAAGCGGCGAGTAAGACGACGGGTTCGCCGTTGCTAACGCTAACGCAAATGTTCCCGCTTCCATCTGAAGTGTAAGACCCGGTGCCAAACGTGTTATTCCACGATCTATTTGGGGCCTGCGTGTTGAAACAATGATTCGTGTTTGACCCGAGTCCGCTGTTGGTTGTGAGGACGACCAAGTCGCCTCCGGCGCGGCTCCAGGCGTAGGCGGTATCCGCTACGTATAAGTGACTCTGGTCGTTTCCAGCGAGGCCACCAGCCGATTTCCTCGCAGCGGAAAGCCGGGAAATGGCCCGGTACATTTCGGAGTTGGTGTTGAACCCGCTCCGCCAGAGATCCTCGCGATTAGCTGGGTCGTTACCTCCAGCGTAGGCCTGCTCGGTGCCGTAGTACACGATTGGCACACCTCTAGCGAGGATTACATACGCGAGAGCGTTCTTCAAGAGCGAGAGGTCATTTTTTGAATTCAGCCATCGAGCATTGTCGTGGTTGTCTAAGAATGAGCCCAACGCAGCGGGATCTGGAAACAACGAGCTGACCTGATTAAACATATCGACGAGGGCCTGGCTTGATCCCTTTTGTTGGTAGAAGTTGTTCATCGGGTAGTACACCGGGTAGTTCAATAACCCAGACATGAGGTTAGCATAACCAGCAACGTAATCCGGATTCCCATCGAAAACTTCGCCGATTGTGTAGACCCCAGCAGCAGAAGAGAATCCCGGCCAGTAATCCTTCTCAACGTGCTTCACCGTGTCGATGCGAACACCGTCGAAGCCGTACTCGCTGATGAGCCACTTAATCCACTGCTGGTAGGTAGAGCGGATGTCGGAGCTTTGCGTATTAATGTCAGGGAGATTCGCAATCCAGCAATTCTCCACGCTATTCTGATCGGAATAGTTGATATCGCATTGCGCATGATAAGAGCTCTGTTGCTTCAACAACGCTGGCTCACGGTCTCCAATGGGAGACGGTCCCATATGATTGGCGACGACATCAACCATGACGTACATACCCTACCCGATCACGAGTTAGCAGCCGACGGGCATGCGCCGCGGTATCCTTAGGCTTACCCTATCATGCGCCGCGCTGACTAGGGCTTTAAGGTCGTCCGCGGTACCGTAGTGCGAATTGACGCCGTATAGATCGACGGCCCAGTACCCGTGATACCCACCGTCGCTGTCTGTTTTTTTCATGTAACGGTCAGCTGTTCCAGCAAGGGAAGATATCGCAAGAACGCCAGTACTCACTTGACACGACCGGAGTAATCCAGATGGCATCGAAACCCATCCCAGCGATGTAGTCGAGCTTGGATTGTAACCCTCGAAAAGTTCCACCACAGTAATTTGCAAGATTGCCACATGCATCACCGCCGGCATCGTCACTACTGCGGGCCACGCGATCTGTGAGAGCAAAGTAGATATTCCGGGATTTCCAGGCCGCCGTATCGGCGGAGAGGGCCGAAATAGCCAGCTGGGAAAGGAGTACTAGCGAAGCCCACAAAGAATGCATGATTGCGACGAGGATCTTTAGTTGACCATAATCATAGAGATAGCAACTATGTACGTGTACATTGAAGTGCCATGGAGGGTAAAGCAGAGAGAGGGATGCCCGGAGTCTGTCGTCGGATTTATAGTGCGAATATGATGTGTATGATGACGATCAATTGGGTCGAAGCGACGACTAGGTCAAAGCTTCGTCTCCGTCTATCGTCTCCGTTCATTCTTAGTAACGGGCCGAATTTCGACAGGATAACGGCCGAACCTTGAGAATCGCCGACATAACAGAGCCGCCGATGCAAGCTCCGTCACCAACTCCGCCCACTCCGCCACCCCCCCTGTCAGTTGTTACCTTCATCTTCTCCTGGCGAACTCTCAGCTGGTGTGACGCACATACGAAACTAAGTTCCCCCCTAGGGGAGTAGAATAGCGCATGAAATGATCACCATTCCCGCTTTGTACTGGGGCGTTACAATTAGTACCCCGAGATCGATACAACATTCCCCGTTCTATTTACCTACTATCTACGGACTAGCTCGTGGGGTCCACGTTAAGGATCACCTATATCGCCTAGCAATTAATGCGCTAAAAAGCGATTACAATTGAGTTGTAAATAGCCGAACCTTGCGTTAAACACACGAAGCCGCCGAGTCCACGCCATCGTACGTACGCAATTTTCCACGTATTGGCTCCGAGATCTTATTCCTGTTTGTCGACGTCTACGATTTAATGCTCGATATGCGATGCGGCACAATGCTCGGCCTCTTCCTAGACCTAAGGAAGATCAGGCAGTATGCCTCAGCTCTACGGTCCTTCTAAGGGGCATGCCCCTGCTACGGGGAGTGATACTCGTTTCATTAGCTCCTTGCTTTCATTTTTTCGCTCTCAACTCGAGGGCGATTGCGAGTTGTCTCTTTTTGTAACGGAAAGACGAAAAGGGGCTATAGAGGCGCCAGGTCTTACAAGACTCCAGATTAGTTGAACGCCGGTGAACGGATGGTTAACAAGAGTTTCCCTGGACGACGATGGGGTAATAGCTTACTATCGTCAAGATGTCGCAGAGAGGCTAAGTGAGCGGTTACGCTTGATTGCGGAGAGTTGGTACATACACGCATCAGCGGGACAAGTTCAGTGCAACTGTGCGATCCGGGGGGATGTCAGCAACCGCGTTCTCATGCAGGGAAATTCGCGTCTAGCAACCTAATATTGCAGATCTATACGCAGGAGGTTGTTCATTCCTCGAATAAATCCCCCTCTTCCCAGTAGAAAGGGGTCACGCCTCTAATAGCTCGGCCCATACGCGAAGCTCCTACCCAGCGAACTTACGAAACGATATAACCCCTTCTACACTAATGGTTGGGGCTATATATTCGGTTCTAGACTAAGGAACGACGCAACTGGGGGATATCGAGCTCAGTTGAGCTCACTATAGCGCTACAGGGGAAATTACGGAGGCCATTGCCTTCGTCCGAATCACCTACAGTGCGCTGCTCTCCGGCGACGTCGACGAGGCGTGAAAGGGCGACAAGACCCTCCACCGGCATTAATAAGTTTGATAATTCCAAGAGCTTCGGGTCCTCAACGTCTGCGATATATGTCGCGCCTGGAATCGACGGTGAGATCTGAAGAAAGTACCAAAAATATACCATAGGGACGTGGTCTTACTAGAATCGCGTTGCTTCTCAACGGTACAAAGATAGTGGATGAAAGAAGACCCTCCAAGACGATTCTACTGCTAACCAACCTTGCTTGTGCCGTCGCAAGGCCCGTAGCGGTTCTATAGAATACCAACAAATACGCAGGCTCAGAAACCTTTCGAGGATGGGAAAGGAAAGGGAAAAGGATGCAGTTGAATACTTAAGACGCGCTATCGTTTCTATAATGTCAATCGACTATCGCTATATCGCTATCTATACGTCTCCTTCTATTCTACCGAGCCCCAACTTTCTCTACCACTTGGCCATTAACTCTCGTTTCTACCTTCAAACTTCGAGAAGTTAGATCGGCTGAGATATATCATTCTTCATGTACAGACCCAGTCAGGGTTGCGGTTCATTTCTTAACCAGAAGCCCAGGACCTACTAACTTAATCCGCGAGAAAAGAATGAATACACCTCCCTGCGACCGTTAACATCCGGTATTGGACAGATAGCGCTTGAAATGCTTACCGCGATTAGTGTGACGCCGCAAAATATTTTCAGGCCGGAGTAACCACCGCCCTGCGAAGTCACAATTGCTCCAGCAATGGGGCTCCCGAACAAGGTACCGAACGAGGAGAAAGCATACAGCGTGCCGACACGGAAACCGAGCTTGTGAATATCTGAAATCGAAGCCACCAATGCAGGAATAATCGAAAGTGTCAAACCCGAGGCAAACCCGTATAGCGATGCAAAGACGACGAGCGGTGCAACCGAAGCTGCCGGCAGCCACAGGGCTAGGCTTATGACTCCCGAGAAAACAGTGAAGACGATACAGACGTTAAAGACTCCATATACGTCCCCAAGATGGGCAGGGAAGATCCTTCCGAATATGCTAGCCGCATTGACGATTGGAACGAGATAGGCCCTACGGCAACGAGAGTCAATACCCTGGTAATTACTCATTCAGGAAGGGGGTCTTCTCGTTTAATACGTGTCACGGGAGCGACCGAGCCCAAAAGACAGCAGAAGGTGAATAAACAACTCATGAACGCACTTACGTGAGGGCAGTTGGCATACCAGCTTCCTTCGCCTGGACAATAATAAAGTTGAAAGGTAGGAATGCGCCGATGTATAAGAGGAGTGAACCGATGGCGAGAAGTAGGAATGGTAGTTCGGTGAATGGGACGAAATACTCTTGAATTGTCCACGGCTTTCGAACAGGCGGCAGGCGAGACTTGACGCTTATATTTCCTAAGATTAAAAGCCCGAGGATAAGGAATGCAGTGATACGCATTGCCCATCCAAACCCGACCTCTTCAATCAAGTGCTGGACCATAATCGGAAGTACAACACCGCCAACACTAGAGCCAGAGACCATGATACCGAATGCGAGCGCTCGGTGTTTCTTAAACCATGTCCCAGCCGCAGCAACAGCTAAATCGGATTAACGACTAGTTTCCCAAGGGCGAAAGCTTTGATTTGCTTACTGGGATAGAATAGAAAACTTGTTCCGATCCCACTGCAAATACACTGAGCAAGGAATATCTGGTAGTACTTGTCGGATATCGAGATCATCATTAATCCGAAAACGTGTAGGAACGAACCGAAAAGTAACGGCAAGCGAGGCCCGTGGTTGTCGGTCAGCTTGCCACTTATTAGTCCCTGGGAAAATATTAGTATTTTAGAAGCCAAAGGTGTGGCTTACCATAGGAACCTACGAAGAAGAACAGCATGAACGATTCGGTTGCTGGTATCCATGCCACCTCGCTAGGAGAATACGATGAGAGCATGTGAGTTTGGTAGTAGTCCTGGAACACCCCAATACCTTTAAGAATGAATTAGCGGGATCATCTAAGAATCGTTCAAAGAGAGCCTCTTACAATTCACCCACCCAAAGCTAGAAAAAATATTACAGAACCCCCCGGCAATGCAGAACCATGCGTCGAAGCCGCCATCCGGGAAGTCACCAATGGAAGCCAAATCTTCCGGGTTTTCTGGTGGGGGTTCGGAAAGGGGTTTGTACCGGGAGTTCTCGACCTCCAACTTCTCAGACTTGCGATCGTCTAAGTCATTCTCGAAAGTAGGAGCCTGAGATTCAATATCAGTGCCCGACTCCATTTCGTTAAAGGAAGGTTAAGGAAGCTAATCGTTGACATAGGATGGAAACCTAAGGCCAACTTACTCTTCATATTTATTATACATACGATAGGTATATTTATAATCCTTCAATTACTCAGTGTTGTATTGCCGGACTACTCTAGTCCTTATATGGTACCATCTTTCGACGAAAAGGCTTGGCATGGGTAAGAGCCGCATTGGGAGTCTCCGGTATGGTACCATTATTCGATAAGACAGACCGGCATAAGCAACTAAACCCTTCAATGAACTTGGGTGAACAGCAAAATTCGCGACACGCAACACATATGGAGCAAGCCTATTATTAATTGCTGTGCGAGAATCGCGTCTTTCGCGTCAAATAATCCCCACCTACATGTAGGTATGCATGTATTCATTGCCAACCGAACCAACATACAAGGACAATTCGGTATATATACCGGGTCAACCTGTTGTCTCAATTCCGATAGGTCACTCCTCAGTACCATTCTACAGAGCCCACGAATCCATGACGAACAGTCGCCCCATGTAGTTTGCCGACAGAGCCACGCTCATATGATATCGATGATATCGAGTACATGTACGTATAGCAACAATCACGTCCTCCCTTCAGTCAAAGCATCTGAGATCATTGGAGTATTGCCCACAGCCTATCCAGCTCGGCCTAGCCACTACACGGCCTATAACCGTCAATACAATCGAGGAGTAGGATCTCGTAGCATCTCATAATTCGGCTTCCCCGTCCATGAGGTCTCCATTCGTAATGGCCCGTATCGGTCTCGGAAACGTGTTAAGGTTATTTCGATGAATCGTAGATGCTGTAGGGAATCTCACCTGGTGAGATCCTTCTGCAGCACTGGCCAGCCACCCAATGGCTCTGCGATATCGGCGAATGTCATCATCGACAGCCCCCAACGTGTACCAGGACCGCTCATATTGTGTATGTTTTGCAGCCACAAGCACTCCCGTTCGTGACCCGGGTGTAATTGAAAATACTGTCGAGCGCTCCAGATTGGATAGGTCGTCGCGTGACTACCAAGTGTCCCCATCTCCGTGCGTTGAAAGTACTCCTTTGATTGGCATACGTAGCGCGCCATCCTTGTGCCCTCGTTTCGGATATCTTGTATCGAACGACCTCTGCCTGCAGTGGACGATAAAATACCCTGGGTCGAAGCTTCTGATGAGCTCGCCATTTCCGCCAAGGGTGTCTCCGCATTAGCCCGAGTCAAGAGAGATTCGAGCTCAATGTGATGGCCTAATTTCGTTTGGACAAGGCTATGGACTTGAATAACGTTGCTATACAGCTGAGCGATGACCGCCCAGCTTGTGACAAGAGTAACAGCGACACTGGGTGACTCGAACTCATAGCAGAACGGAAATATTTTGCTCGAAGGATCCACATCAGCCGGGTTTGACGCACTGCTCGGTATCGACCAAGCCAATGGTTTCGGTGAAGCTTTCCAGAATTCGGCCAGCCAGGACTCGACAGAATTTACCACGGTTAGGGAAGCGTGTGCAACTATAGCTGACTCCCTCAGGAAGCTACTCTGATCGCCGATTGAGGGAAGAAGAACTGCTCGTTCGAGAAGGACAGGAATGTCTGCGATCATTCTATAAACTTCGTCAAGAGAACCGCTTGATCCAGACTCAGTTACGATCTGTCGCCATATATCGTTTTCGAGAAGCTGAGCTTGCCGCTTCGTTAGAGCCTCTAGGGTCTGCTGGCTTGTTAGAGAAAATAAACTGTTCTGACGACGAAAGTACAATATCCATGCTGATTCCTATCTGATACACTGTGTAGTTGGTTGTTGGAAATATAGACTTACGCAGACAACCCTCATACGTGAAAACAAATGCCGCCATGCTGGGGTATTCGCCGTCCCCGGATCCCGCAATCGTAGGATTTCCGCGATGCCGCGCGCGTGAACTCCCCAACCATTTTCAGCGGGGCAGACGAAGAGCTAGAAATATTTATGTTGGTCAGAAAATGCCATACAGGGAAAGTAGGCGGCTGAGACGTGTTGGATAATATTTACGCTCAGAGCCTATAGTCTCATTAGGGTGCTGCTATACGTATCTCCTATACACACCTCACAGGTCGATAACACTATAATAGCGGCTAAGGTTTCTTCCCGAAATCGTCTTCCCGAGTCATCAAGATCGGAGTGGAGATGTTGAAGAGCGATGTTGTATTGATCAAGACATTGGTAAAGCGAGGCATTGCCGGTGCCGGTGACGTGCAGCTGGGCAAGGCAGAAAGCGAAGAGAGATGTATCTAACGATTTGCTAGGTTCGGTTAGGTCCGTTAGTCGGTACACCCAAGTGAAGCTCCCTTCGCTGGTCTCGGTATTGAAGCTTCCGTACACTGATCGCTTCGGAAGATAGATGGCTTCTAAAAGCTCAACAGCATACTTTCGGAATGGGCAGCCATTGTCCCGGGATTCGGAAAATAATCGATATAGCTCGGCCTCTATCGTTAGATTACTAAGGTCATCTTTCGACTGCTGCTGGGCTCTGAGCTCTGACAGCACGGATGGCGCGGTGATCAATGGGTTCGAAGGAGTTCTATTGACAAAAATGAGGTCTCGGCCATAGCCAGCACATGCCCGTTTTGATTTGATACACTTCAGGCACGACGGTCGCGTAAAATCGCACTGTCAACAGATGATCTTAGCAACTGGCACTCCTTTCTTTCGACTGTCGAATTAGGCGACGTGAATGAAGTTATATGCCATGAAATACTTCGTATGCGATGTACTACTTTTAATAATCGCGTACCTTTACTCTCCTCTGCCTGCAGGTATTGCAAGCCTGCGACTTTCCAGCAACGCCAACCATGTAGCGTACGGGAGGGAGGTGGAAACCTTGGCAAGGCGATATTGATATGCAGTACGACAGAATAGAAATAATGAAATACCTAGTAAACTTGACGTTGTATTACATATTAGGTGTGTAGTTGTTAAAAAGGTATTGTGGTTTGCGTGCTTATCCAACTCCTGATTGAACAATTTGAAATACCCCTCACCGTGCTATTCGCACATAATACGTACTGTACATACTTGTCATTTATGACAGGTCCAAAGTTGAGAATCCTTCAAGTAAGCAGGAGTAGAAACCGTCAACACGTACATCATGGTGAGGCCCTAAGTCTTATAAGTTATATGAGGTTGAGCTAGTCGGACGATGGGAGAAGCCCTACTCATTATGTACGGTAGTATCATCCTCTCTACTATATACTAGGTACGCATGAAAGGTGAACCAACCCGCACAGTATATTAGTAGTAACACTCTCACTGTGCTCATACTTATCTACACTCAAATACACGTATGTCTGTATAGATGCTGGTTATTGCTGTTGCTAAGTAGATTTTCTCGGTATTATACATGTAGCATACTCCTTACCCGGCCCTTATAGGTGAGCGGCTGAATGGAGGGTAAGATCAGATGCGGATGGTCGGTCCCCGTTCCTAGATTGTAAGGTAGGAATTGTTGATACAATTTGGCCTTAATAACAGCATACTCGCCCTCCCCAGACCACCAAGGTTCAGTCTCGAATTTTATACTTGCAAGTGCGTATTCTGGGATTCTTAAGCCAAACTCTTGTCACGATGGCGATCATTGGGAACAAGGAACATCACGTCGACCCTCGCTTGGCTAATATCGCCAAGGAGGACACCAAGAGATGGTACCAGAAACCTAACCTACGAGCACTTTATCTCGTGAGTTGACTCCTTTATCTCGATCAATACTGCCGACTCTTTTCGTTCATTCGAAATAAATTTGTACTACTTGGAGTGGGTATTGATGGGCTATAGAGCTATCTTCTAACACATCATCTATAGTTACTGATCCCATGCGCCATGGGTGTGGAATGGACCTCCGGGTTTGATTCCTCGATGATGAACTCCTTGCAAGCTGTCAAGTCATGGGTCGATTGTATGAAAGCCAGGAAGTCACAGAGCTTCCACTGGTCTCAGCTAATATGTGACTCAAGACTTTGATAATCCGACAGAGGGTCGACTTGGATTGTTAAACGCCAGTAAGTATCAAGAATTATTTCTCGCACCATGTGGCCACTCCTGAAAGGTCATAGTCGTTGGACGAGTCCGGTAAAGACTGAAAGGAGACGGGACCTTCCTTATCCCCGAGGCGTCTCCCAATAAGTGCATGCTAACTCCTATTGTTGCAGTGTATTCGCTCGGAGCGCTTATGGCTATTCCGTTCATTCCAAGTGTCTCCCAGTATCTCGGCCGCCGCTGGTCTATAATGGCAGGGTCACTAATCCTGTGTCTTGGTGCTGGGCTTCAGGTAACCCTGCCTCACGCGCCGCACTTGCGGTAGATATACGGCGGCATGTCTGACATCATTTATATAGACAGGGGCCCGAAATACTGATATGTTTCTTGCTTCTCGTTGGGTCCTTGGGTTCGGGATACCATTGTATGTGACATAGAGCTCATTTCCCCCTTCTAAGCCTGTCTTGAGAGGTAGCCCTTTCAAATCGACCCGGTTGAAGGACTTTTACCCATAATATATTCCTCGATACCCAATTCCCCCCGCTCCTCTACGATGTATTGCTAACTCGTACTGTTGATAGTGCAATTGTGAACGCCGCCTCGCTCATAGGAGAGCTGTCTTACGAGAAGGAGAGGGCTACCATGACTTCCCTGTTCAATTCGTCCTGGCATATTGGGGCCATCGTCGCTGCTGGAGTCACGTATGGGACATTTCAGATGAGTAGCACATGGGCCTGTTCGTTTTTCCCCTTCTCTTAACTTATAAGTCTAAGTCAAAAACCCGCCCGCCGTCTAGGAAGCTTCAGGTATTTGCTAACTCTTAGCATCCAGGGAGATTACCCTCTATTTTCCAACTTGTACCAAGCTTATGTCAAATTATCACTATACCTTTTTGCCCCGAGAGCCCGCGTTATTTGATATCTATCGATCGAAGCGACGAAGCGTATGCAATTCTTCGGAAATATCACAGCGAAGGCGACAATGGGGAGGAGTTTGTTCGGCTTGAATTCGCACAGATTCAAGGCACCATTGCGCAGGAGCAAGAAACAGCCAGGGCATTCGTGTGGGCTGATGTTCTCCGGTATGCACACCGCCCTTCGCGCATAACCCGCAGCTATGATGCTAATTCTCACATTTTAGCGATCCTCCAATGAGGCGGAGATTCCTGTTAGGTAGGTCATATTACATCAAAATTCGATCGGCGAGGTTGCCAGCTAAGAGCTATGGTAGCTGCGATTGTTGGCTTCTTCACACAATGGAGCGGGAACGGACTCATCAGTTTCTATAGGTGTGTGTATTTCAGACACCTAATTGCGAACCTAACTAGGCTCGTTGTCGGGATCCCCTCTTGCTTTGGAAACCCCTCGATTCAGGTTTGACACTAACAGCCACATAGTAGGTGGAATTCTCGCTCCATCTAGATTGCGATTCCATATGCTATCCGTGCTTCACTGCAAGCGCAATCGGGTCTGCCGGAATATGCTAATACATCCCAGTGAAGAAGATTTTGAACCTCGTTGGAATTACTGAGAACCTCACCGTGCAGAAAGTTATTCTTAGTAACACCTGCTGGGGATTGATTGGTATGCATGAAAACATATATCCTCCCTCCGACGACTGATTTATCGATCGCTTTACTAATACCTCCATGTTTCTATAGTATGTGATATGATTCCACCTTTGCCTAAACTGTATTCCGGGTCGATTGGCGGACCCTTTAAGTACCGGAGCAGAGCTATCTACTGACATATGCTGGCAAACAAGAACGCCGTACCCATCGCCATAATCGCACCGCTCTTCCGTCGCCGTATCATTTTCTTGACTTGCACCATCGGCACGTGTGTCGTCTACAGTGTGTGGACAATAGCTTCAGCCCGGTTTGCTATCGAGAACTCGACATCTGCCGCTATCGCTGTTTTGGTTTTTATCTTCCTCTACTCTCCGGTTAGTTAGCCCACCCTTCATAGGCGATCTAAATGAGGCTAACAATGTCATAAGTTCTATAACCTAGGTTGGAATTCGCTGGCATACACTTATAGTAAGCGACCTAAAACATCATCGTCACTTCTCACCCCTTTTTCCTCCTCCTCGTGATGCTATCAGCTTCTAACGCTGTGTGCTATAGTGGTAGAAATATTTCCGTACCAACAACGAGCCAAGGGTATCGCAGTCGAGCAGGCCACAGTTAGGTTTGCGGTTTTCTTTAACACATATGTCAACCCCATAGCACTGGACCGTATCGGCTGGAAATACTACTTGGTCTATTGTGTATGGATTCTTGTTGAAGTCGCTACGGTATACATGTTATTCCCAGAGACCTACAATCGGACTCTAGAAGAGTTATCTTTTATCTTTGAAGGCAAGGAAGTCCAAGATAAGGTCCAAAGCAAGGTTGACAAGCAACTTGAGCTTGAGAATATCGACCAAAGAGCTACGGAGAGGACCGAAACAGATGTTTAAGGGGAGGTCTCGGAAATGAGCGATCCCAAAACTTTCGTCAGATATGATGGGGTCTCTTAGCCAATATCGCCGAGGAATCTGGGCGAGGATCCTCATCGCTATCGAGAAGCAGACTCGACTACCCGGTCCGCGAGCATTCAACGTAACTGGATATATCGAGAAGGCGAGGGTGAAGGTACTGGACACGTAGTGGCCCAGCTGCTATAAAAGTATTGATAGTTGAGACAGTTTTATGTCGTCTACGTTATCCAACAATACAACCGCAGTCACGTCTACCATTACGTGGATGCGAGCCGGCTAACTTTATTGAACTTCCTCAGCTAAATATAGTTGCCGTAGCCCTTGGTAGAACCAGCGTAGCGTCGGATTTCTTCCTGTGGGAACTTAAGGTATGCATATGGGTGCCTTTAAGCTCTTTACGGCCGCGGGTTCCCGGCGGTAATGTCCTGAGGCTGCTTTTATGCGACCGATCTTGTTGATGCCGTCCGGTCCAGCGAAGAACTCCTGCTTGCGAGTAATTTTAGATATATATGAATCCGGTAAACGAGGATTATTCATTCTAGTGTACACAGCATACGGCTCATGGCTTCGTGCGGCTGGGCTAATAGTTTTAAGAGCCTGAAAGATCTTCGCACCTTCACCCTTCAAGGTTAAATTCTCTACGATGGCGTGTTCGACCTCGATGGCGTTCTGGATGTATTCGCTGGCGGTTTTATAATAACCGTCGGCTCATTTCCTAGAGCAATGGACTCGACCTTTTCTTTACCAAGAGCGTTATACGCATTCCCAATGTAATTCAATGTCCTTTCGATATTTATCTCCTCTTCCCCAGCTGCACCTCCCTATAGTGGCGCTTGGAATGTCACTTTGGTATTCGGGAACTACTTGAAAGCTTCGAAGTATCCTGGGCTTAACTCCCAAGTCGTCAAGTGGCTGAATGGACAATCACCTTCGATACGTTTCTTGTTCTCTTTGAGATTCCACAATGGAATCAATGCCGAGGAAGCACGTTAAGCCTTTTAATAACATAAATGGAAAGCTTTGAGCACATGACCCTCAAGTCTCGAGGCAGAATCGTACTAGGGTATGACGTATGAGTATCATGGTCGGTCTACGAGGTGCAAACTCATATGAAAGTAGACTTACAAGGCTCAGCAGTTATAGTCGAGGCTGTGGGTATAGGATTTGCCAATCATGCAACGCATCGGATGAGGATAAAATTTTATTTTCATTTTCATGTAAAATTTCGTAACGTTATGAATTTTTAAAAAAATATTTATCTTAATATGTTATCTTTAAAGCAGGCGGTAAGCGATTCTGCCACGAAGCTATCACCCATTAGGCTGCCGCGAAGCGGCACGGTTCATGAGATGAGTAAAACTCGGGCTATTGTGCCACTGCAAGCGGTGGCCCCGGATTTTAAACAATTGCCATTTAAGCTATTTCTTTATGTTTATATCACTTACAAACCATTTAGTCGTGCCTTTCTTTGTTCATCCTGTGTACGAGCAGACCACAGTGCTGGATCCGGATGTAGAACAGTCTGTCAAAACTTTGCTGCTTTGCTGAATATCGATGATCGTTGAGCCACTAACTCCAGTCCCGCCATTGACCGAAGCTCCTGTGAACTGCACCGTACCAAAGTCCGCGAAGCTGACCAAGCTACCGCCACTTGAATAGTCCTCAACAATCCACTCCGCGTTGGTTTCGCAGAGAGCGTCCGATTCGCCGGAGAAACTATGGCTGACCTTCTGGCCGGTAGACTTGTTCTCAATGACCGCCGTGCCGGCAGATTTGCTTGTCGCGGTTACGGTCTGCAGATTCGTTAGCATAATGTTCGAAACTACACGTGAGCAAGTGTGCGGCCGTCTTTCTCCGGTCAATGCTACATGAATAGAAGGCAGTCCTATGACATGAGCCATCCTATAAGGGGGGGGGATAAATGCCAGTGTGAGAGCTAATAATCGAAGCTTAAAGGACGAAAATGTTGGGCTCCTTCCCCAAGCAAGCCCACACTTACCATGGTGATGGTGTCACCGGCCTTGATGGAGATGCCAGAGAAGTCATAAGCCTGAAATCTGCAGTTAGCATACAGCCCCCCAACGATACGACAAAGGCCTTCCAATTCCTACGAAAGCCACCGAGTCTCCCAGGAGAAAAGAGGCTAGATAGCCTAACAAGGGCGGGGACAGACTGGAAAGTCGACTTACATAGTCAGGGAACCATTCATACCAAGCATCAAAGGATACTCTCGACCCCTGTACAGTGAAGTCGACACCGGTCTGCAGAATTGCAGTCTGGCAGGTATCGCCATCGATCCCAACCCAAGCGGACGCAGAGTACTGTTGAGAGCTGCTGCCGCCTGAAGGCGTCTTCGGTGTTGGAACGACGATGGTACCGGTCACGGACTTGTAGCCGCTACCGATGAGGACAGCACCAGCCCAGTTGGAGCTGTACTCAACATGGGCAGTATCGTTCCCCGATGCTACCGAAAGCTCGCCTTCGGCAGGCTGGAGCGTATTTGAAGCACGGGAGTTTCTTCTCTCGGCGAGGCGTTCGGCCGCACGCTGACGACGCATTGCTGTGCCAGGTGCAGCTAGCACTACGTTGGCGCATAGGAGCGCGCACGCGACAATGGGAAGCTGCATCTTGAATTCGGCGAGAGATAGCGGATTAGTCGATGCAGAGTGCGCGAAGGTATACGCGTTCAACCGAATGAGAAACTATAGATTGGCGACTTCAATGGAGAAGTTGGGATTGTTGTGGTCTGTAGGGGGAGATGATGTGAAGCGGAGGATGTCGAATCCTTTTAAATAGACGTAGTCACGGCCGCCTTCCCATGGACAAAGCGGTGCTAGATAAAGAGACTCGAGGTACAGCTACCCATGACAAATCGCTTCAACCCCCCCTTGAGGCATCACCATCACGACATTGGTCGAATATGACTTTGCCCTAGACATTGCAGTGATATGAGAAATAAAGACACCTTCCCGATGTATGTAAGAGGTCCGCCTCAGCTGCCAAGGGATCGTGTGAATATGCCCGCGAATATGCATCATCTGCCAAGTTAAACTTGGCTTTCTGGTATGCTCGAGGAATGTGTGTGCGATGCCTGGTCAACGGCCGCAAAGACATATGGCCGGTGATTCTATCTTCAAGTCTGCCATGTTGGTGTATGCCGATAGCAGCTGTCGGATAAAGCTAGACCGGATAAGCCATGCTACCTCCGTAGCGAGTTGGAATGCGGGTTAAAGCTACGTTGATCAACCCCGGGAGAGTGCCAAGGCGAGTTGTTCCGATGGTCATTGGCTGGGAGGGCACACGCAAGCCTTGGCCATACGGGAAGGTAGCATTGCCCAGCCGGCTCCTCAAATAGTTAGATGAAGTCGACATGTGAGGCCAGTGAGCGGCTGTAGGCACGAAAAGCAATGTATGACTCTCGAGGAGGTTAAAGAATTGACTCGTGATAAGAAGGGGATGGCGTGTGGAGGGTGGCAAGGGTCACCAGTCCAATCGTATGTGATATATGGCGTGTGAAAGATAAGAGAGTGTGGTGTAAGAGCGTATGTAGAGGCGCCTCATTCCTAGACACGACTATACTCCCCGTACATCATTGTCGGGGAGGGAATGAAAATACCAGATGTGCCCCAGATCTTGAGATATGGGTAAAATATGGGCATCGACGTCGAAACAAGCTTTACTTCCTGAGCCGCCAAGCAATTAAGGAATGATTTACAGGCAGCGCCGAGGCATAGCCAAGTGAGCCAAGTCTGCCAAGTAAGTCTTTTTCCCTTTCCTTTCGATAGCCGAGTTGGTTGACATTCTCTATGCCAGGCACACTATCCGATCGTGTCGATGGTATCCTCTGTAGTTCTCTATCACCTTCCAGAAGCGTTGGAATGGTCACTACGTGGTGGGGGTTCAAAGTGACTAGATATCCGTACTTTGGCCGAATGTGAGACTTATATTCGGACCGACTCATGGTGGTGTCATCATTTCCGCCCAACCCGGTTCAAGATAACACCCCGCGCACACCTTATTTGTTTTCCTGACCTCTTTGCCGGAGTCCGGAGTCATTGGCTGGTTTCCCCAGCCAATACATGTTGCTTACATGTAGGTATACTAGATAAAGGATTCCCTTCCCGTATCATATATGATAGGAGATACATGTGGGGATTCGAATAGGATGTCAACGGTGAGGTGCCGATACTATATCACAATTTATGCCCCCTGGTTTCCGAGAGACCACGGAATCTTCGGGTAGCACTGTAATCTCGGTAGACCCTGACATGTGCGGACTGTCCCGCTTCACAGTGCTGCTCCCGTGAGTGGTATATCGGATTCGGGGGGCGGGGGGCGGGTGTGTGTGCAATGCTTTGATGGTTTCCTCTGTCGCCAGTGAAGCTCGACGGATTCTACTAATATTGGAGTTCTTCTCTTCCGCTTTGCCACACTCTCATTGGGGCACATCCTCTTCCATACTGAGGGGTTATCTTATCATTAGAGATGCCTGGGCATAATTGTGTGCAAAGAGGGAGCCGTCTGCGCTTTTCAGGAGGCATGATTTTCGATATGCTATCGAGTCAAACATCTGGCAATCCATTCGTCGTTACTAGCCGTGCAACCCAGAAACCACAGTAGTGCTGCTGGCATGGCCAATAAGCTTAGATTTACTATGGTCGAGACGCAACTAGCTAAGCAACCTATCTGGTATGTATTCTAAACAGCATTTTATCATCCATCATATTGCTCAGCTAGCTGTCGTGGTCAAGTTGGGCGACAAATATATCTGTACTACCAAATCAAAGCTTCTCTCTCGCTGTTTGAACCGTGTCACTTAGCGCGCGTTCACGAACCTTCTCTATGTCGAGGGCCGTTTCTCCGGACCCAAATACTAAAGATAGAAGTCAGCAACCTCACAGCAAGAATGAACCCGGATGGGTTACTCACCAGAATCCATCTCTTCCAGTGATTTCCCTTTAGTCTTTCCATGTTGTTAGCATGTGCAGCCCCTTTTTGCTTATATGGGGCGACTCACCTCCTTGATAAAAAACCAGGTATAAAGAACTAAAGCCCAGTTGAATATGCAGAACATCAAAAAAGTTCTCCAACCAATATTGTTTATGGCATGTGGGGTCTGAGTAACATTTCAAGTCATGTCAGTATATTTGCAGGGCGTGATATTCTATAGAGGTCGCGAATCTTTTCGCCAAAGCGAGAAACCGAGACGTAGAAAAAGAAAAACCCAGTTATTCTACATACTATTAAATTATGAATATTAGTAGTGTGTTCCACAAGAACGGGGTTGAATCTACGACACGAGGTGGGTTTATACATACCGATTTGGGAGAAGACAAAGTTGAATAGCCATTGAGTTGCTGTCCCGACTGGTGAAAGTTAGCAATTATCTCGTTCGGCATATGGTAGAACCTGCCTGCGACGCCTGCTTCGCGTATCCTAGACGGGAATATTTCGCTCATATAAATCTGAGGTGGATTTAGCGGTAAATTCAAAAAGAAAAAAAAAAGGAGGAAAAGGGAAACAAATGAACGGTCCCGCTTACCCAGGGCACAGGTCCCCATGAAATATTATAGCTCACTATTAACAGCATGACAGTATCAGCATGGGGTCCCCGAGTGTGTTACCACATCTAGCCGGGCCAACTAACTTGCTTCCAAATAAACCATGGCTACCGCTGTAGCGCCAGTACTAGTGAGGGATTGACCTGAGACTGGAGGATGAGTAGCCGTCAGACAGGCTATTATGAGCATATAAGCACCCATCAGAGATGCCCCGGCAAGGAGCGAGCCTCGGCGGCCAATCCTCTCGACGAGAAATAGTAGAAAGAATAAGCACGAGACGACCTTGACAACGCCAAAAAAACCACTGATCAAGAGGCTCTGATCACCGGCACCCACTGCTTTGAAGATCTGGGGAGCATCTGACGAGGTTAGTATTGTCTAATGATGTCGAAGCCATGGATAGCAAACTTACAGTAAGCTAAGCTGGTATTTCCGGTCAGTTGGACACCTGTTTCCCAAGTGAGCGAAGCCCAAGCGATATATCAGTAAGTCAATCCGTACCTATCTGGAGCGTGACCACGATGATGAAACGGAACCGGTTCACTGGGAGGAGATATTCTTTCCATGTGATGCCCTCGGTAGCACGTTCTTCTTCGTGGATCCCCGCGAGGATCTCCGCGAATCTTCGGTCAGCTGTTAGCCGTGTAGGAAATATACTCGGGGACTTAGAACCACGTACTCTTCTTTCACCTCGGGGCTATCCCCGCCGCGAACCCAGATGAGCGATCGCATGGCGTCTTCTGTTCTGCCCGACTTCGCCAGCCAACGAGTGCTCTCTTTCGTAAGCAGCATACCTAGTCCCAGTATGCCGCCGGGAACAAGCTATCTCGCGCTCAGGGTCAATCGAGTGTTCTAATTACAAGGTGTGGTACCTAACGAAGTGGGAAAACGGGGCCAAAGGGGTAGAGGATTGCTTCTAGACAGCCGAAAAGGGGAAATGGGCATGAAACTGACTTGGAGACCAATAGGAATCTGCCATTGCAGTGTGGTCGAGCCCAAGCGTTGCGAGACGCCATAGTCAACCCAGTACGATGTCATGACGCCGAGCGTAAAAAAGAATTGAAACATGCTTCCGAGCTGACCCCGGATATTTTTGGGAGCCATTTCTGCGCTGTACACTGCAGCACGGGGAGTCAGCGGGCAACGCTCATCAACAGTCTGGCCGGGAAGGTAGTCGAACTACTCGCGCCATGTTCCAGAGGCAGGATCCGAGGTCGCTAGGGGGAGGGACCCTGTACCACTACTCACTTGGAATTATGACAGTAGCCATCCCTACTCCGATACCTGAAATAACACGTGCAACGTAGAAAGCTGCCAGCGAGTGTGTATTGATAACCTGGACGATACCTCCGATGTTGAAGATTAGCGAGGCCAGTGCAATCGACCACCGACGCCCAAACCTCGCTGTGAATGGCCATACGAAGAAGCACGAGAAGAAAGCTGATTGCAAGACCATTAGCTGCCTTTCTTTCCGCTACCATCTCGCGGTACAAGTGTATAAATCCTAACCTCCGGCTTGTAGCAGGCTTGTGGCATTGGAGCCGACATTGGGTTGGTTCTCTTTGGTAATACGGAAGTCATTTTGAAAGGACTGCAGCGTGAGGACACCCCCGACGACGCCTGTATCATATCTAGCTTGGTGTGAGAAACCCGCTTGTTGAAATGGAAGGTATGAGACCATTGGGCATAGTGGAACTGGCCGTGGTGATAGGCACACGAACGAGCGGACAGGGACAGCTTACGCGAACAAGAAACTACCAACACAGCAGAGAGCAACTAGATACCAGGCTCTGAAAGACCCCAGCTTTCTCCCCATGGCTTTAAGCTCTCTTCGCACTTAATCTAAGGGAGAATATGTCTTTCCAAATGGCTTCTGGTGGTGTGAGAGGAGGGGTACGTGTTCGGTGTCTGATGGGTTTGATTGACTATACTGTACGTCTCGGCGTGGGCAAGTAAGAATCGAAGGTCTGAATGCTGGAAAACAAAAAAATCAACGACATTGCTGCACCTCTTGCGGGCATATATAATGCAATACAGATATCTATCCATGTCGGTGTGATTTTCTCACGGCTACTATTGTTTGGGGGGCTATCTTCGCGTACTAAAAGCCATTCTGATCGCCGCTAAGAAAGGATGCAACGCGGACTTGTACCGTATTTGGTGATTGTATGCCTAATGTGCCGGACTAATAGGCGATATGTATCGAACAGGCGAGATGAACCCCAAGTTCATCTCGAAGCTAATGCTTTTGACATCATTACTGTTGTAGATGTAGGTGTAGGTTCGGTTTTTGTATCATCCAAGCTAAGAATTGCGAGCTCGAACCCTTGCGCCTTCGTAGCCAATTGCGTGTTCGAGGTGATTCTCTTGGCATGACAGGGGATAGTTGTAGCGTGATCCTACAGGGACTGGCTATATTATGTAAAATGAAGTATGTTGGCCATTCTACATGTAGGTCGAATGAGAAGAAAAAAATAGGGGGAGGGGATATATATATATACTCTAAGTTCATAATATGTTTTTGGCCCCCTTTAAATATCTCGAAGAACAGGGTTTGGACTACGAAGTACATATAAATAAAATACGTACAACAGAATAGCAAATGGAGACAATAGAGGTGGATGAATGGATAGTAGCATTTCTCATTGGATAACCCCTACGAAATCCCCGGTTCTCCATTCTCACCCCGCAAGGACCCCCCTGTGCCGCGCCTTGGTCCCTATCCACTGTATCTAGACTTATTTAATTAGCTGGACCACCCGACTAATAGTAGTCTGCCAGGTCCATCGTGTGTGGTTGCAGCCGAGTGTAATGCATTGCGTCTTACTTGCGGTTCTCGGCTTTGTCGGTCTGTCTAACTGATGATTGGGCTCATCGGCTCTTCCTAAACCCTTGATCTACAAGAAATTCTACATCAAAGGGCCGAAACATATTCGATACTGGTAACTCATCCAGCCTCAGCTGACGGCGCATTTGGGCTGTGACTCGACTCGAGGCTTGCGTTGGGAGAGTTCCAACGAGAGTAAGGAGGAATGCCACGCGGCACGAGTATTGCCACCGATGACTGAGGCTCTACGCCCTCTGCGACCTTTTCAGGTTCCTAGCCAACCTGACCTTTCGCAAGGCTCGCAGCCCGGGCCAGTACCAGGTCCCATACCTGTATCTGTGCCGGATACGCTGCAGAAGCGTGCCATATGTTCTCAATGTAGGATAAGAAAGGTGAGTAACCACTTATCCTGACCCGTACGGTCCCTATATATATATATATAATATATGCACCTACCCAGCTACCAAAAAGATCGGATGCTTAAGTAAATAAAGAAGCTCATATATATTTATTTTACCGCAGGTACGCTGCGATGGCAGGCCAAATACCTGCCAGAACTGCGACCGGCTCGGGTTCGAATGCTCTTTTTCGTCGCTCAGCAAATTAGGCCAGTATGTCGTGAAGCTTCCCGAGCGGCGCCGTCGTATGCAGGCTTGCATACCGTGCCATTCCAAGAAGACGCGCTGTCTCGGCGAGCTACCGAGTTGCTCCAGCTGCGTCCGGAGGAATCGCGTCTGCATTTACCCCAGTGCTCCTAGGACAAAGAGACCCGGCTCGACCGTCGAAGGTGCCGGGGTAGACGACAGATCTACGCGAGAGGTGTCCCCAGGCCCAGAGGTTGGCATGGGCGCAGCGGAGGGCCCGGCGCTTGATCACGAAACGACACTGGGTTTGATGGAAGACTACTTCCGCCACCTTTATCCCCTCCCCTCATTCGCCTTCCTCCATAAGCCCACCGTCCTTCAACGGTGCAGGGACCAGACGATAAATGAGACGCTGAAGTTAGCCATCTGCGCTATTACGGCGTTACAACTCCAGCGAACGTCGCTATGCCACGATCTCTGGGTGCAACAGGCCGAGCAGTCGATCCTGCAACAGATAGGCCGTGCGTCTATATTTAACTTGCAGGCCTTGTTACTTGTGATCCGTTACAGGATCGAAAGCGGCGAGTTCCCAACGGCCTTCATGTTGGCGGCCCTTGCAGCTCGGACGGCCCTGGCCCTCCGTCTGAATTACGAACGTCCCGAACTCTCCGATGTTGCGCAAGAGGCACGGCGACGACTCTTCTGGGCCCTTTACTTGCTCGATGATTTCTTCTGCGTGGGGCTGCGGGAGTTCGAATTGTGTCCGGAGGAGACTATTCACCTTCAGCTGCCCTGCCATGAGGACTACTTCGAGGCGGGCCGATCCCTACGCACCGGCTTGCTTCGACCTGGAACCGGACCCGGATTGTCTGATGGCCCAATATTCCTTGGCCTACGCGGCGTGTTCCTCCGCCTGACGTCGGTGAGACGGGCTGTTATGAGGTAAATACACCGTCAATCTTAGTAAATTCTTCCCTTCCCGTGACTGTTCTTCCTCTTTTCGTTTGGCCTGGATATGCCCAAACCTTACATGCTTATATGTACTTACGCAGCGTCGAACAGGTTCAATAGGCGAGTTGGTTTGGGTGAAGAGTTATCGTCGACCATCGGTGGGAGTATCCGACGGTTCGAAGAAGAGTTACGATCGCTCAACGCGAGCCTCGAGCCACCCGATCAATACTCGGTATCGAACTTAACTACCTGCAGGTGGCAGGCACAGTTCCTAATGTTGCACATGTCGCTGCACCAGTGCCATTGCGACTTATACCGTCTCGGCCTGGACGGTTACAGCGAGGCAGCCCCGTCGCCTGTGCTCGTGGCTATCCACCCACGGGATAGGATTGCCATGCAATTCAAGTGCCTCGAACATGCCGAGAGCATTATCCGGATCGTATCTGATTTTTCGAATCATGGGGATGGCGACTGCCTTCTTGAGCGTGACGCCGCCGTTTGTGCGTTCGAGAGCGCACGGCTCGTTATGTTCGGTTCTCGTATACCAGGATCGACGTCTAGTCTGGACGTGGCTATAAACAAGGCCAAGCTGTCGCTTAGTTTGATTACGCGATTCTTCCCGTACTCTGCCTCAACACAACCGTTGGTGGGTTACTACCTTTCCAAGGTCGATCGAATATTTTAACACATGCTAAAAATTGACAGCGTAAGGACTTAGAGCGGCTAATTGCGAGCTATTCGGTCCGTCTCGCCTTACAAACCCAGGAGAGTTTCTCGGAACCAGATCCGCCATCAGCGCGATCTTCGACGAAGGTTTCGCAGTATGCTAGCGCGCGCCAACGACTCTCCGTGCAGAGTTTGCTGTTACAATCGGACTTCGTTGATGATAGCAACGAGATAGCCGGTCCCACGCAAGGTCCCGTGACGCAAACGCTCGCCAACAACGTTCAAACTGACGTCCAAACCATCCATGCATCTGGGCCACGTGGTGGAACTGTCGTTGGCGTTGCCACCCCTGGCACTGCGCCCTCTGCGGCTTCTAGGAATCAAGGATGGAGCACGGCAGGGCAGGCAAACCCGGGAAACATTCAAGTTTCGCCCTTCGGTTTATCCCTAGATGCCGGGCAGGAAGACGCGGGGCTCATTTTCAACCCCTGGATGGGTTTCGCGGGTACGGACGACATGTATGGGGCATCTGCCCTAAGGCCTTCAGGGCCCGACGACGAATTCTGAAACTAAGTATACCGGCACAAGTCCAATAGTGTACATGTACCCAGTATTGAAGAGAGCACGCTTGACACCCTGCTTGCCCATTGGTCTACATTGAAGACTTGGGGGGTTGTTTGCGAAGTTTGTGTGTATATAGGGACTAATATCTCGCATAGTTGGGTTCAATCGGTGGAAAGAGGAGTATATGAGTAGGCCGGACTATTCATTTACCACCTCGAATACTCCATAGAAGCTGAATTCATTGCTAGGTAATTATGCTCGCCTGATTCGGATGCGACACCACCAATGGCTAGTATATAGCACATGTAGCACATATAGCACATATATATATCTACCATAATGTCCAAGGTACGAAGGAACCGGACTTCCGTCAGAAACGCCACGTATTCTACGTCCGTTGGCATATTGTGCTCGTGATAAACCATACCGTGCGGTTCTTATCTTATTATATACGCTTGTTTCTTTTGTTTTATGCCCGGACTATCTTATGGGGGCGCACTGCTGGGCTTGTCTGTGTCCAAATGCGAGTCTGGAGCGGATATCTTATTTCAACGTCGGTGTCTGGCGTTGTCGTGCATCGAATGAGGCGACTGTCCGCCAACGCCAGCGCTACTACGAATATCCGACGATTTAAAAGCTGGCTGCGTCGCGTCCTCGTCTGTGTGGCTTTCTATATCAGCATCTGAAGTATGCAAGTCACTAGTCTCAAGCTCGCCGTCGGGATGGGCGGTCTGCTGTGGCGACGTCATCGAGGCGGTGTCGGCGGCTAGATCGCTGATGGAATCGTTACCGCGATTTGTAAAGCTTGTTGAAAGTGCAGACTTTTTGGACACTGGCTCGTTTGCATTCCTAACCCCGGTGGGTGTCATAGGCTGAGAGAAATCAAACGCGTCGGGCTCCGTGGTAGAAGATAGAATAGGGCTGGTCTTAGGTCCTGTTTGCAATACGTGGCTGTGGCCTCTTGGGAATCTCCTAAGTTTGATTTTGGGTTTCGTATGGGCGTGTCGCATGGTCATTTCCAAACGCTCCTCCTCATCCGTGTCATCGTCCGTTATCTTGTACGGATTATCGTTGGCAAGACCGCGATGGAGAGGGTTTAGCAGATTGCTTCCACTTGACCGCCGGTGCCGATGCTTCAGCTTATCTTTCGCGGAAAGGGACCCTACTTGGGTTAAATTTGGGGCCAGGCGCTCGTGGCTTTCTATACGCGTACTTGCTAGTGAACCGGTCGCCATCCTTCGCAGATCGACTTGGCTCTTACTAAATACAACACGGGCTCGTAATGCGTGGACGGCGCGGTCCAGAGCCAGCTCGATAGCGCAACGGTCACGTATACGAGATAGTTTGGGCCAAGTCGCACGTTCGCCTAATAGGCATGAGCGTAGCATGAATTCCGTCGTGGGATTCCTCAGCACTTTAGGTAAGTCCCAAACGCCCATGGCGGGGAGAATGTTGATATCACCAGAGTACTTCTGGCTCAGGATCGACCGGAGCTTGCTGACAAGCGTCGGAAAGATGCCGATTTCGGCCATGAACTGCATCCTATGTAAGGCCTCGCTCTTGGCCAGGGCAGTGACAGTATGCAGCCAATCCGATTCCTCTTTGTATACTGCTTGGTGACGCGCGCCGGTTGGCGGACTCGGCCCGTCGTCTTTGGCAAGGAAGGGGACGACGTGGGGATTGACTTGTGAGACGATGAAATGGTTCACGTTGAACATTTCGGCGAGCCTCGTCATGGGAAGGTCATTATCGACAGAGCCATCGATCCACATCTGCGGAGTGGGATTCCAGGTGCTGTGCTCCCCAGTCAAGGGATTCTTCACCAAGAGCGGCGCCGCGCTGAACACAAGCGGGACGGAGCAGGATGCCGCGACGGCAGACCATATCATAACGTTAGGTGCCGTGACGTAGTTGAGCAATCGAGGCAGCTCATATATCGATGCCGAGGAAACGCATATGTTGCATATCCTTCTGGTGCGGTTGTAAGCTTCTTGGAATGTGATATCGCCTAGCAGGTCGCGCATTACGCGGGTTAAGTGCTTGATATCGGACCAACTGCCCTCGGTAAGGAGCCTTCGCAGATGGCCGAGGAGGCCCTCCTCGTTGCCTTCCTCTTCAAATACGGCCAGGTCGCCATGCGGGAACGCGTCCATCAACTCGGGGATTTCGTCGTCTGTCCTCGAGCAGACTACGGAACAGACAATAGAACCGGCTGAGGCACCCGAGATGATGCGTGGCAGTAGCTTTGCCTCGAACATAGCCTTTAAAACGCCTATATGGGTCATGCCGAAAGTACCTCCGCCGCTGAGCAGGAGGGCGCTCCGACCGAAGCTCTGGCGAGCGTACAGCATGGCGTCTAACAGGTCTCTCGGGTCCAAGTCATCCCGAGGCCGTCGCGTACTCTGCTCCACCAATGTCGTGATAGTCTGTAGGGTGGAATCGACGTATTGCTCAATCAACCTCTTGGTGCCGCAGTAAGAATGGCGGTAAAGATCGATGTTGCCCATGCCGCCCAGATCGCGGGAGAGGGCTGTCCTAACGAGATGCATCATGGCTCGCATATCGCACTTGGTGCGAGCTTGGTCCAGTTCCCTTAACCGCATTTCGATAAGATCGGGATTGTAGTCGCCGGTCGAGACGTCGGCTTTCCATTCTTCATTGCCCTCAAGAATGTCTAATTCATGTGCTACTATATCCCATTCTCTATATGATTCGGCACTTTGTAACCGCGCCGACAAGATTTGCTTGCGCTCCTCTATCCGTTTTCTTTCTACCCTTTCTTTCTGCGTCAGTCCGTCTTTGAGGTAGAGGAGACCGTCTAAGACTTTATATACAGGGGCAAATTGGACGTTATGTTGGCATCGCATCCTATGTACGTGTTCGCGTTCCCGTTCCCGTTCGCGTCCGCGCCCGGAATGGATGTCGGTTCTCGACGTGGTTACAACGGCGGTATAAAATGGACGTCCTCGAAAATAAGATCCAATGTAATTCCTAAGTTTCGGACAGGGCGTCTAGAGTACGAGAGAGCTTTGGTGTTGTGGAGAGTATATATTACACGGCAATCGCGTGAAGCGCGATGAGACCTACTAGGTACCTCGACAGTGTAACAAACGTAAGAAAATCAATACGTACAAAGAAAACGAGTAACTTATTATTCTACCTCTGCTTTGTACGCATTGTAAGACACAGTAGAATAGGATAGAGAGTAGTGATGGACCGACTGAGATAGGATGAGCCTGACCTACAGGGCGAGGTCAGGCGACGATGTGGAAGATTGGAGAAGGGATAGACACTTGTACATATGACTTCTTAGGAAAGGAAGACGTCAGAAAATACGGAGCAATCAAGATTTAGGATCAGGCGGGTCCCCGAGCTAATTAGGGGAAACAAGGGGGGTTTATGAGGGGTACATACGCGGGGGGGGAATGTGTATGGTGGGGTTGAATCATCCCTGCCAAGTGCTTGATAGCTGGAGTTTAGGAGTAGGTACCTAGTATGGTACTGAGAAGTTGCAAATACCTAACGGCATCAGCTATGCATACTGACTATGTTTCCACTTAGAAGTTCATGGATACAAAAAAGTTACCTGCATAGAAAGTATGAGACGTAGATGTGGTCTCATTGCTCGTCTATCACATGTCTTTCAACTGAAGCACCATTCTAAGTGCGTCGAGCCCACATGCAGCTAATGTAGACCACTATGGACTTCTACATATGGCATTCTACTATGTACGAATTGGAGTTGCCGTACGGGGTACGTAATAAGTTGCTACGGTCGTGAAATACGCAATGAGATACGACATCGCTAACTCCCACTAAGACCAGCCGCGAAGGAGGAAACCGCCTCACTAAGCTTATGCGCAACGCCGTCCTCGACCCAGAAATGACCTGCACCAGGAACCTCTACGTATCGGAATCGAGACCCTTCAGAATTCACAAGCTGTAAGGCCCAATCACGCATCTTCTTCAGCGCGAGGAAACCGTCTTGATCCCCGTATATAGCCAGGGTAGTATTCTTGACAAGTTTCCTCTCGGCCTCGCTCTCTTCCCGTCTTGTGTCGCTTTCGTGATTTCTGGCTGATGAATGACCGCCCTTCCTTTTCCTCGACCAGCTCGACCAGCTCGACAAGGGGTTTGAAAAGGACATGGTCGCCAAATTGGTAACTACCCCCAGCGGAGGTGACACCAGTAGATATGCGATGCGGAACTTGATTAGATTGCCGATGTTCTCCAAGCATGGCTCATGCTCGGCTTCTTCCGAATGCTCAGGGTTGCTATGGTTCCTCTTTCTGTGAATCAGCTTGGTCCGGGCCAATATGTCCTTGACGCCTCTACGAATCCTTTCTTCTCGATCTAGTGAATGCGCTCTGGGCTTATTGCGGGGCTTTTGCGGCGACATGTCCTCATCACCGCCGACACGCATCCCTAGGGACTTCCTCGGCGACGAGGGAGGGGCGGACATGATAAGGACTTGTTGTTCAGCAAGGTGCTGCGCCCGCAGTCGGATATCTGCCATGGCGGTATGCGTAGCGGGCGAAGCAAATTGTACCAGGAAGGATTCGAGAGGGGGTAGCTGTAGAGTTACCATTGCGCCGTAGGAATACCCAGCAAGGAGTAAGCAGGCCGGAAGCGGCGCATCGTCGATTGCGGTGATAGGTGCGTCCCGGGGCAAATGCAAATGATGCACATAGTAAACCAGAAATCCGGCAACGGACATATAATCGGCACGTTCGGGTTTTGAGGTCCAGGACGTGTGACTGTATGAAGACGCGCCCCTATTGTGACGTCAGACCGTTAGTATCAAACTTGTGTATATCATGACGTTGCGACGCCAATACTAGTTAAGTGATACGCTGATACGAACCTGAAATTGAATGTTGCAACCACGAAGTCATGGCGAAGCAGAGTGCCAGCGATAAGATGCACTACCGGGTCATCATAAGAGCCTCCTAGAGGTGCGTAAGGGTGTGCGACTACGGCAGCGTGGTAGCGCCATGATATATCACGCGTGCCGGGCGGTTGGCCGGAGCACGGTGGATGATAGACGCGACAGTCGAGCTTGGTGTTGTCGTGTATGCTAGGGAGCGTGAAGCTCAAGTTGGGTTGCGGGAGCATCGTCTGACTCAGTCGGGTCTAGGGCTAGGTACCTAACGAATGCATCATGTTAGACTCGGTGAGTCTCTGAGTAACAAAAGAGGCGACCATGAGACAAGAAAAATACATCAACCCGTAAGGCTGTTCTGTGGGAATAATAGACTCCAAAAGTAGTAGAGATAATTAATGGTGGTGGTAGTGGGGGTCTAGTGAGATAGAATAAAAGGTCAGCACTACATACATAGTAGTATCAATTGATGTGGGACCAACATCGAAGCATCCACATGTAAGTACATACTAGGTACTGTACATGTATGTAAAAAAGAACTTTGAACAGTTTCAGTGTTCAGACCAGACTGTTTGAAAAACCTACCACATTACGCTAAGTCCTGCTGCCCCAACTTTAACCTTCTACAGTTAACCGGGTTACGTACCGGTGTGTAATTGAAAATTAAGGTAGCGTCAGAGAGAAGCATTTATATACTACTATGTAGGTGCACATGTAGGCTGAAAGTCATAAACCCCATATTGATATGTAGGTTCAAGTATTTTGTATATAGTAGTAATAAAAAGTATCGAGATCATGTTTGGTAGTTGGTATCTCAACTAAAGCCCTCTATAGATAATTGTGAACTCTTTCCCCCCTTTCTCTTTACATATATTTGCATACGCCTTGCCAAAACCAACTCCTATCGGGCCAATGATGCTGTGTCTCGTGCCCGAGTATGCTTATGAATAAAGTTCTTGCTGTTATAATGATTGTGGCGGTCGGCCGATCCTTCGACCCCTCCCCCTTTATGATCCTGCAATCCCTAATCCCACTCTTGACCCAAGTCTTTCCGTCCGCCCTCCATCACGCTCGCGATCAACGGTAGCTCTCATACGCCGCCCTTCCATTAGACCTCTTAATCCTCGCTTCTGTAGCCCAATGACGCTACTTAACTCTCCACTCCAGACCTCCCGGACGGCCCCGCGCTCGCTGTCGCCAAGCTCGCTGCTCCACTCGCTCCCCGACACGCTCGTTGTCGCGCTGAGCTCTTCAGGTTCCGGCCTTGTGCCCGACACGCTAGTGTTAATCCGGAGACCTTCCAACGTCCCCGCGACTTCTTCGGCGCTGGACTGAGATACCGACATCGACCGATCATAGAAGGGACTAACAGAGCCTCCGACTATAGACGATGATTCACCACCCGTATAGAAATTGGGATTCATGCTACCATCAATACCTCTGCCTCCACCCGCCGCCATGGCGGTAGCGTTGAATACAGCAGCAGCGTTACGAGAATCAAGACGGGCATGGAGACGCTCAACTACCGCTTCTAAGAGTCCGTCGATCTTGTAAGGACGCGCAATTTGTAGCAATGAGCAGAGAATTTGCGGTGTGCAGAGGGGTGATGACGGGGGCGGTAGTGCCGACGTGTAAAGAAAATGGAGAAGAGCCTGGACGGTCGGACAGGTATGCGGAAGGTAGAGACACCGCGGGCGGGAACCGGGCGGCAACGATAGAGGTGTGGGCGCCGAATTGATGGAGCCGAAATCCGCCGAACCGTTACTACCGGACATCGATGTACCCGTTGTACTAGGCGGCTTGAGAGACCCAGTGGACGATGGGTTATTCGTCAGCGTCGTCGCCATTGACAAACTACTATCATTGGGGTTCCTACTGAACGGAGTGATCGTCGACGTAGACATGCGCGCACCCGCCTGTCCGGATATTCCCGTTCTCAGAGTCGCCGAATCGCTACCGTCTTGCGTAGCGGCACCTTCGCGTAGCAGCTGCACAAAGTAGGGACCCCATCTCCGCGCAACAATGCGGGAATTGATGGGTATCCGCTCTCCATGGAAGCATAAGATGTCCATGTCCGCTAGTTCTCGTAGCGCCAAGGCCTTCTCGCCTAGCTCTTCTGCCACCCGTGTATGCGATCTTCCCCCGCCAGTCCAACCAGCCTTCTTGGCTATAAGGAGGCCTGGAGCTGTAAAAGGGCTGCTGGCAGATACGAAACCAGACAGCGGGGACGTCTTACGAGGATTGTCGTAGAAACCAAAAGCTTCTAACTCGACCATACAGACATTCGAGAAGTTGATGCGGCGATGGTTATAGTCGTCCACTAGGCTCCGTTTACGGTTCCCCAATATCACGAAAATGTTTCGCCTGTTCCATAGCACACCCCTATTCCAACTACCTTGGCTGAAGACGCTGCCGCCGGTATCGATGCGCACCCACGTTAAATTCCTGAGATCCAAAGCCCACAAGGCGTATTCTTGCTTCGAACTGGTAAGATAAGTGCCGCTGACGACGAAGTAGGTGTCGATGATGCCACCATTCGGAAATCGTAGCCCCGGGGGAGAGTAAGTGCCCGACATGGGCTTCTCAGCGAGCGAACCGTCCGGCGTCCGAATCTGGAGCTCCAATTTTACGTCAAGGAAGTTGTAATTAGAGTAAATGAGCATCGACGAGCCCGGCTCCTTAGCCTCCTGACTAATCGCACCCTCCTGGCGGGAGCTGTTCGTATTCGGCTTGCCTATCTTGGCCGTCACACTCGGCGGCAGGGGGGCAACAACACTTCGATACGCACCACACGATTTCCCTAGCGGTTGCGTCGAAGTCCACTTCAAACTCCGCAGATTGAAGACACTGATCTGCTCGATGTAATGGTTTGCCCCGTCTTGACCACCAACAACGACCATCTCAGCCCCTCCGGCACCATCTATACTGATACCGATTCTACCTTCGTTCGGATTACCGCTAGAGGGATTATGTTGAAGGGCAGATAATGGCGCCTTATGAGATGAAAATGTTGCAGAAGAAGGCAAGATGCAGGCGCAGTGAGCGTAGCGTCCTTGGGGTGCGTCTTGGGAGGGAACGTACGTCCATTTCTTCGTGGGCGCGTCATAGATATAAATGTCAGACATGACAGTTACCTCGGGTTGCTGGTCGGGGGACGCAGAAGTAGGCTGAGTAGTGGTAGGCGACATGCCTCCATAGCAGACCATCTTGGTATCACCTAGAGCACACATCGAATGGAAGTACCGAGGCGGAGGGACGTCTCCAGTAGTTTCAAGCTTGGTCCAGTGTCTCCGGATAAGATCTAGCTCATAGAGATCCGAAGTAAGAGGAGCTGGTCGGCTCCGTGATAAGATTCGCCCACCAAAAACGTATAACTTATCACCCAGAATCGTCGTTGTTGCCCCGACAAGAGGGTGAGGCTCTTGGCCGGTGGTCCGGTGGACGTTACACATCAATCCAGACAGATGGGCCGAGGATCCTGAGGTCGCAGGAGTGCCGACGGCAGCACCGAGACCTGGAGTCCGATTCGTCGTTGCAGCCGGGGGAGAGGGCCCAGCTGAGAGCGGACCATTGCTTCGGGGGGTTAGGTTGTCTTTCTGACCGTCCCCACCGTTAGTTCTCGAGGAACTAGCTATGCTGCTCTGGCTACTGCTCATATCAATGCCGCCGTTATACATCTGGTTCAGAGGCACCGATGCGTTAGAATCCATGGTGTTCGTTCTACTATCCATGTTTGCTTCGTCGGCTATGTCACCATCGACTATAGCGGGTAGGTTGTCGCGTATTTGGTTGGATGAGGACTCGGGGGTAACAGGACTCGTGGGAGATAGCGAAGGAGGAGGCGGCGCCGGCAGTGGTTTCTCGAGGCTGTTCTGTAAGCTTAGATTCCTGACATGTTGTGGAGGAACGGGCCTCGATAAAAGGGGCGCCGAGTTGGCCTCTGGGACAACGGGACTGGTGGCGAAGGCTTTGAAGGCGAGTCTTGAGGGTGCTCTCGCGAACCTCAAAGAGTCCTCCCGAGTTGGAATCGCCTTCCTAATGCCTCGATAAACGTCGGAGAAAAGGTCGGACGGTGATTTCGAGGGAGGTAGTCGACGGTCTTGATCGTCTAATTCATTCCCAAGGGTGTCGTCGGTCAGTTGCGGGCTACCTTGGAGGTCTAGTTGACCTGAGGTTAGACTAGGACCAGATGTAGACATGTTTAAACCCCCTCTTCTCTACGCCGTAAACCCACGGCGACTCTTGAGGCTGAATAAAAAGAGCCTGAAGACTTATGAGGAGCCTCACTAGTAGATGGATTCCAGAAACCCGGGTGAGTACTACTCTACTACGACGCTAGGGTAGCCGGGGGGGCAGAACCCGAAGAGTAATATTAGAAGAGAAATACCGCGCCGGGATTTGGATTAGGATTAGGACATAGAAGATGATGTTCTCTTCGATCGGTGTTATAAAAAAAATTATTAAACAAAAGAGCCCCTCCTCCGAAGACACGATAGCCAAGGCTCACAAGAGGCCGCAAGACGGCTCCAGGCCACAGGGATACCACGAGAGAGCACGAGAGCTTGGTGAACATGGGAAGAGTTATAATTGAGGCGGCGGGGGTAAGAGAAGGGCAGACGACAAAGTACCAGTGATTCAATGACATACCTTGGTCGCCGCAACGCAACGGGGCAATCTTAAATGCTCCGTCAACGACGCGTCTTCCCTGTCCTTACTATGCCTCAGCTTCCTCTCCTTGTTTTTGTTTCTCTGCTTGTTTTTCACTCTGCTCTGTGGCTATAGCCTATAGTACGGTATAGTATGAGTATGCGTTCCGGGTCTTCGGAAGGCCTGGGCGAAGCGTTATGGCACAGACCCAACGTTCGTATTCTTAATTTTTGGTAGCAGAGGTTGTTGTAAGGGGAAAAAGGGGGTGGAGGCCAGTTTGAGGTTTGAGGAATTATGTCAACCCTTGTGGGGAAGAAACTAAGATGTACTGAGGTAACCTTGGAAGGCGGGTGCGCTGATTGATTAATGAATTTAAAGCTGGCGTTTCCTTTTCCCCTTCCCCGCTTTATGTGCGGTATTTGAGCAATGAGCTTTAGGCAGGTCCCTCAAGGTTGAAGCTACGCGCTGAAGCAAATTCGGTGAAATAAAGCTAGTACATATTCAGTACCAGGTACCTAGGTAGGATGTACATAGTAGGTAAGATGTATCAATTTATAAGTACATTCATTTTGGCATGAACCATTCATTAATTTTGTATAAAGGATTCATTCATTCATACATATAATATAAAATACTCATAGAAATAAGAATATCTTATATTTGATTTTCGTTTTATCAGTTACTTTATAAGTACTTCAACCCAATTGTGAATTTTATCCATTAATAATGAAGCCTTTAATTTTTGAGACCATTTTGGTACCATTGTTTCAACGGAAGGTTTGTAGTTAGCTTGTATGCCACGTTTTGCAAGGTCTAACGTGGGTATTTTTAGCATAGCTCGATCTGTTGCTTAACACCCTCGCTCTATGCACATGTCATAATGAAATATGTATGAAATATGGTTGCACACCCATAACACATGTTGTCACGGACTATATAAGGCGTAATCGCAGTACTGCGATTACAGCGTCGTTTTTGCAGTGTGCCACATGTTAAACGAACACACATCATAGGGCACGATACACTTAAATCATGATCCCCTTCATCACTGTTTTTGAATTTGCTTAATCATGGTCAATTTCTAAGCATTCATTTGCTCGCTGGTGATGTTTTTAAGCAGTTCCTCACAGAGCATGTACATGTATGTATTAAAGTGCCGTATCAAGTATGATCATAAGAAAAAACAAACAAACCAACCGAAAGCTTACCAAAAACATATAAAATAGTCATCATCGATCAATCTAATAATAAACATAACAATTAGGTAGGAATTGGTTTTCCCTCAATAGTTTAAAGATGTTCTTCTCGGTGCACGAAATCCACTAAGGGAGCTCGGAAATTAAATTAAATAAAATACCATCGCGCTCATGGTAACGTATTACACAAGTATGACAAGACATCCCATGGATTATCCGATATCCTTAAGCCAACAAAGGATCGTCGGCCTTCTGAACCTTGGCATTCAGCTATTAAACAGTAGCTTTGTCCTTGGGTAAAGGGGTAAATCTGAGGTAGGGCTTGACAGCGCGGAATTCGGGGAACAGCTCCTTGGCCTGCTCGTCCTTAATGCTGGGGTGTACGATAACGTCATCGCCTGGTACCCAGTTGATGGGGGTAGTGACCTTGTTCTTGTCTCCGGTCTGGAGAGAGTCAACAATGCGTAGAATTTCGGCAGAGTTTCGACCAGTGGAGGCGGGGTATGATAGAATGGTTCGGATGGTCTTCTTGGGATCAATGATGAAGACAGAGCGAATGGTGAAGGCAATTCCCTTCTCGTCAACATTGGTGGTGTCTTGGTAATCGATCCTAAGCGGCGCGGGCGTCTCTGTCAGAACTCGCTTCTGGGCTCGGAGTAGGTGTAAAAGACTTACATATCATAAAGGTAGGCAACCTTGCGGTCCTTATCGGCGATGATGGGGAATGCAACGTGGCCGCCGGTAACCTCATCGATATCTTTGATCCAGCTCTCATGGCTACCACGGGTGTTGGCAGACAGACCAATCAGCTTGACACCTCTCTTCGTGAACTCAGGTTCCAGCTTAGCAAAAGCGCCAAGTTCGGTAGTACAAACGGGGGTGAAATCCTCCGGGTGGGAGAAGAAGACGACCCAGCTGTCACCGACGAATTCGTGGAAGTCAATAGGACCTTTAGTAGTCTCGGCCTGAAAGTTGGGGGCGATGGAGCCCAGGCGGAGGCTATAGAAAAGGTGAGCAAGTTGTACGGTTTGCCCGAGAAGGGGGGGGGGAGGGGGCAGCATCGGAACGTTAGAAGACTTACGGTGCAGGTCTAGGATCGGCCATAGTGAATTATGTGACTTGGGATCGAATATGACTAGGCTCGTGATAGATAGAGGTATAGGTAGGTATTTATTGGGTAAGAAGGGAGGAAGAGAAGGTATCACAGTCACAGGAAGGAAAGGGAGAGAAGAGCAGATGTTTTAAAAAGAGGAGTCGTCCGATAGGATGTAGGGTCATTGCGCGACGTCAGCTATTTAATAGCTACGGCAAACCCCAAACTACGTTAGTATCTTACCTCTTACTACAGTACTTACCTACGTACCTAACCCAAGTGACAATCCCATTCGTACGGGTTACTGTTGGCGTCCAAAGGTAGATGCGGCTTGGTGGGCAATGGAAGACAATAGATTTACATACCTACATGTAGATTGGTTCGGGTCGGCGCCTAGCCAATAGTCGCCTCTTCCCATGCAAATCAAGCCCCGAATAGGAACTGACAAGCTGTTTTGGTAAATGTCGCAATTCATCGAATATCTTATGTTTTCTTGTCGTGAGCTGTCCTCGGCTGGATCTGATGTGCCCCGCGACGCAGTGGCGCCAGCTCCTCGTCGTCAAGGTCACCCCTCACTAGTCTATTTCTAGAATAGCTTTCCGATTGCGTGCTGTGAACTCTTCCTAATTGGCTACCACCTTCTGTCCTTCTCCGCATCATGTCATTTAAGCCTTACGCTGGTATCATCCATACCCTTGCATTAATTAGTACGAGATACTTCCTAGCTCCGGCACTCGGGCGGCTACCAATGGCTCACAAAAGCGGGTATCGGTAACGGTCCAGGACCGATATCTCGATAGCCTCTAATACAAGACATGTAATTATATACCTGCTAGTCTACTATGAATGAATGGATTTAAAGGCACAAATTAGATGTTTGCATGTCATACTACATGTATGTAACTAAGTATTTAGTAAGTAACGTCAGCTAAGTCAACCCGAAAAGCCAGATAATCAACAATTGCTATTAAGCGAAGAGGACAATGATAAGTAAAGACTTCATGAAAGTGTATCAAAATGTTCAAGATGTAAACCTTCACTTTTTTGGCAAGATTTTAATATGGTTGTAGCGATAGTGAGGGTAGCTTATAGATGGCTAGCTAAATTGTATACATTTTAAATATTCCCGGGCGAACTTTACGAAGGACTATACAGCTTTAATTTTCGTTCGTGTCCCCCGTAAGTGAAGGTATGATATGCAAATTATGGATTTCACATGCATTAATTTCTCTTCAATGGATGTTATCTCAATGTTTCCTTTACACCAATAAGTCTAAGCGAAAGCATGCCTTTCTCTATCCAAGTATTAATAGTTCGATCTGGCTTTTTGTAAGTCAAGCTGGGCGTTGTACCAAAAACGGCGGGAATATTTTCAATCTTGAACAAGACGAAGCATTTTTATTTTCATATTACAAGTAGAAACAAGCTTATAGTTGTGAAATATCGAGACTTCATCAACTTACGCCGCCCAGTCTTGTCATTCTTACAGTACTTGCTCTCGACCGGCCAACCAGGGAACATTTCACTGACTACGGCAGAACTAACAAATAGTATCTGTCTGTTAATATGTATATTGTACATGTAAATCTTCGCAGGGGTACTGTTTATTTCGTCTTTCAGTTGTTTCGGTTCCTTACCGTATAAGGCTTTCATAGCGAATAAGAATTATAAGATGAGACCGCGGTAATCAACCCTCCTCCAAACTGAATGTTTACGATACTGGATTGACACACGGGGGCTTGGATAATCCGGTGGAAATGTTAGCTTATCAGGAAGACTAAAAACGGGGGTCGGGTAGGACTACACCCGTGTCACGTCTCGGGTTAGGAGGGCGGTCCTAGGTGGCACGGCACCGCAGCAGGATTATATTGGTACTGTATATATGGGAGGCGTGTAGCCAGATCAAATGGTAATAAAGCCGTTGCTGCTTGCCCTACAACTACGTACGTCGGTACATCGTCGGTCTCGCGAGTGTTATGCCCCATTAACTTCCGACATATCAGTTGAATATTACATCACGTATCTTTATAGAGATCGCTTTTTCGGGACCAGCTGCATACACCACCTGGCAGCCCTTGCAGAATTAACAACCAACGACATGAGGGAGGGCTTCCACCATTATAGGAGCCCACTGAGCCTAAATCGAATATGCATACGAGTATATAACTTCCGGGCACGGAGGCTAAGACATGTCCCCATGGTCATCTGATTGTCATTCTTGGGGAAAGGAGGTCGTTCGATTGAATCAAATCAATTTATACAATATTAGTTCATACAACACCACACCGCCAGACACCCCCCCTGCAAAGAAAGGACTACCGATGAAGTTTTCGGCCTCTGGAATTTTGTCTATTCCGCCGTAAGAAAATTCTTTTCGATGCCCAGACCGCAGCACCTGCGAGAGCGTCGACTGTCGGTTTGGTTGTCGGCTGAGTAACGGGATAGACGGCAGTTTCGGGGGCCCTCCCCTTTTCAGTCGTGCTGGACGAAAACGACTGACTATGGATTATGCTACGGTCCGAGACGGAGAACATTGACGCCGAACACGCATGGAATCCTGCCATACGTTTCTGCTTCGAGGTCGCAAGGCCTAGGAGATACCTCAGGAAATACCTTAGAAGAGACATTCGTCTAATCCCCGTCGTGTTCCCGCGTACAGTCGTCGCAGAGGCCGCCTGCGTCTGACTCTTCTTCTCCTACGAAGGATCTCTGTTCGCACTCGCCTGTGGCGTCGAATGTCTCGCAGTCTTCAATTTTGACCTCGTCGCTGGTGTACCACTGCAAAGAAGGAGGGGTCAGTATTTTGCGTGTAAGACGTGTCGAGGGCGAACCCTGGGCTAGCAAAGTCTCTTCCAGAAGAGCTCATGCTCCATTGAAGAGGACTGGTGAGATGCCCTCACGCGACCGGATAGGTGTAGGACTGAGGGGCAAATATCTAGAAAATGCGTACTGCTCCACACTCTTCGCAGTACCACTTTAACAACATGTACTCGCACATCGTCGGAACGGGTGTTCACGAATCTTGTCGACGACGAGAGACAGTAACCTTCGAAAACGTGCACCTCGCTCGTTTCCCGCCTCGGGGAGCTCCAGAGACAGCTTGGGTCATGTTACTCAAGGAGCGCCACAAGCACACAGTCCTCGAATTTGATTTGCGGTGTACTGGCATTGACTCGCAAGACGTGGTCGTTCCTTGAGACACTGACAAACCAGCCAAAGCTGGTGAAATATCATCCGACTTCTGCCACGTGTGCGGGCGAGTACGAGTGAGACATGGCGGCTGGAATATACTTGACAAATCTTTTCATGGTTAGGACGTATGAAAAATGTAGACCCTAATAGAGCGATAACGGGTTCATCAATTAGCTGCATACTGGGTATACATGGCGACAGGCATCACAGGCAGTCTCGATCCTAATTTATTGGGCGACATATCGGGACGGGCACAAGGCATCTGATTGGCTTAGGGGTGCTCAAGTCTTCTCAGGCTGTACGTCAGGTATCATTTAGAGATGCATCTACCCGAGCGAATAATTGCCGCATTCCCTTTTTTTTTAATAATCGTATCCGAAGAACGCGTACGACGCAAATGGTAGCTACCTACTTTGTACGCGATGCAAGCTGGAGCGTCGAGATCCGGCGTCCCTGTATATCCGACAGGGAGAATTCCCGTGCAGGACGTGGTGAACAAGTCGATCTAGCCAACGAGGCCCCGAATGAGGAACTTTGCCCCCTCCGAAATTTAATCTGCGACCTAAGTACACGCTGCCCGTTTACCAAGGACTTTTTATTTAAATAGAACCCGCGCGGTCGAAGTTACCATATAGTCTTCAGATTTGCGTCTTGCTGTTGCAATGTCAGTGACTACTACGCCATCATATTTTAGAGATTAACGAACCCGACGCCGCTCAGCGCCTCGGTGTCTAGGCGGTTTCTCTTATCAACGCCACCCGCTATCGGGTTAGCCCGGTAGTTGAATAGGTAATAGTGTAGCTGGCCATCCCCGGGGCCAAACTTCTGTTCTTCAAGGAATAGGCCGTTGTCCATGAGGGAAAGGGCATTGTAGACGTCAAATTGGTGCTGTTTGCAGAATACCAGGGTGTCCGAAACGAGAGCGTTGAGACGGGTCTTTAGGGCTTCTCTATCCGTAGGGGTGGAGAGTCCCGTCTCGGTGGCGTAGTAAAAGAGATAGGCTGCTTTCACGTTCGAGTGCTTGGAGGGACCGATGACAGAGGAGTCAAGACAGTAGAAGGATATGAAGTCGGTGATCTTCTTATGATCATCCTATTCAACCTGTTCAGTACGTGAAGGATTACGAAACGGATCGGGAGGTTACCTCAACAACGTAAGTCCAGACGACTTGCTGCTCTAGGGCGTTTTTCTTGTTGTGTAAGAGCCAGTGCTCGACTTCCTGCTTATTGAACTCGGCAGCCAACTCATATTTGGCCAAATACCGTGTGAGGAGATCTTGGACGGCGCCGACGTCCTTTTTTTGCATCTCTCTCAACCCTCTGATCGATGTCCGTTCTGGAACGGCATATTTCCGGATCTGAAACTGGGGTTTACTATTTGACGGTAAGGGACTGAATCCAACCTCGTAGAGCTTTTGCCAATTGATGGCCCGGTGGAAATATCGACAGGTGCTCACGGGTTTTGGGAGAACGATACCGCCAGTGTAGATGGCCTGGAAAACACCTTCCAGATTACACAAGCGCGTGATCTCTTTGATGAGGACTGGGGCTAGACGCTTCGACCGAAGCTTCTTGTGTATACATAGGAAGTTGACTTCGGAGGCATGCAGGATCTTGTCCCGAACACGAAGCTCGACGGGGATGGCCGCGATGAAACCAACGAGTTTTTTGGACTGCGTGGCTCTAACTCCCCTATGCCATTCCTTTTTCCATCCGGGTGGCATCAAAGCCCTAGATAGGCGTCTGTTAGTTCGTAGACCACCTTGGACACATGGGACTGGGTAGGTTCGGTCGCCGGCGCAGGACGAGAGGGGAAGGGAATGGGATAGGTCAACTTACCATTTCAGAATACTAGCCGAATAGTTGAAACGGAACATTGCTGTGTCATCCTCTACATAGTGGCCATTCAACAATTCCCAAACCTCTTTTAGCTGGCTATCGTCCAGCAGGTCGATGGTAGACCATTCGAACCCATCTAGCAGGGGTGCAGGCTCCTTGGGGATTTCGTCAACGGTCTGGGTCTTAATAGGGCCTTCCTCAACAAGCTGGCTGGGATCGTTTTCTTCTCCGAACTTAGGAACAGGTTGAGTAGCCCAGAATTTATATGCGCCCATATCCTTAACATTCTTACCACTCGAAGCCAATCCCGTCATGATATCTTGGAGGTTGAGGCGCTTAAGCGCATCCGCGGCAGCAATGGGATCATCGTTGCTTCCGCTGCCAAGCTCGTTTGCGAGTGCGGGATTGAGGTCGAGAAGTTGGGTTACTTGTTCTTTGGAGAGGCCCTCGATAGCTTTGTGAAGTTTCTTAGCTGCCTTCTCTTTCTCCTTTTCTTTCTCCTTCTCTTTCCCTTTACCCTTGACGGGCTTTGATTCTTCTGACATGGTAGGTTTTGTATATGCTTGTAGGAGAGGGATGTCGAGCTGAGGTATCGTCCGTCCGGGTGGTAAAGTGGTAGAGTAACAGGGCAAGGTTCAGCTAATCGATGGTACTGTGGGGCAGTAGAAAGGATAAGGCTTTTCAACAGCCTGATTAGATAACTAGAAAACCGTTCTGAAATTAACATCTTTTTACCCTTTCTAACACGGTGAAAGCTCTAAGATTCGAACTTGCGCGGTTTTTCATCGCGGGTGTGTTATTATCGAATATAAATTACGCAATTAAATTACGATAATTGTTTTTAATTTTTTTTCGATAATTTTTAATTTATTTTTAATAAAAATTCATTAAAATCACACATTTTTTTTAAAATTATTATAAATTAAAATTAATAAATAACATTAAATTATATTATTTATATTAATTTTAAAGGTTTGTTATTTACACTTTATGTTTTTATTATTAAAAACTTATTTACATTTTAATACATATAACGAAGCTCACGCTTAAAGCTATTAAAGCTTTACATTAAAACCGGTTTAATTAATTTATTTTTTTATATAATTTTATATATTTAAGGTTTTAATTTATGTAACTTATATCATTTAATTCATTTAATTAAACGTTTTTAAATAATTTTAATTTTAAATGTTTATAATATTTGGTTATTAAATTATTTATACATGTTTTTAGATAAAATTTACGTTTAAAATAAAATGTAGCTGCTAAAAAGTATCATATGATATGGCTTAAATATGAAAATAATAACACATTTACTTATAATAATAACTTTACAATTAAATATTACATAATGATATAATTAGGATAAATTAATTTATAATTAAATTACTTTTTAATTAATATAAGTTTCAAAATAGTATAAGCTGTTTTCGTAAAATTATTTAAGTATATTTCGACTTTTATAATTAAGCTTTAACGGCTTCGAGCCTGGGCTTTGCTACATGTACTGAGGTGCAAATAAGCCCCTGATAGCAAAAACGTGGGGTGCAAATAGTAAACCTTTAATTTTATATAAATTTATTTTATATTTTAAAAAGGGCAACACTAAATCTGCAGTATGCCGCGGCTAGATCTGCAGTATGTCCTAAAACGGTAGGCGGTGGGCGGAAATCCGGGGGCGCTACCCCATCAAACGACTAAGTACGCAGATTTCAACTAAATCACGAATAACTTCGCAACGACGAGCCTAACTATTCTATAATTACTATAGCCTTAATCGTCTCAATTCAGCGATTCTAATGATATATGTTTCAAGTGCTGCATCCGTGGCCAGGTGCAGTTATCTGGAATAATAGGAGATCTCAGCGATTTTCAAAACGGCTAAGTCTAAATATAGCCGGGGAATAGCCGGGGGAGAGAGGCAGGCCGCCAGGTTCGCTGCGATATAGCTGCATCCAATCAGGGATGCATCACTTGAAACTTATATCATTAGAATCGCTGGATCGAGCGCTTTCGAATGATGCTAATTATCAATTGGCTAGAGACGTGGATTTGAGGTTATTCGAGATTCTTTCAAAATCTCTGGTTCCAGCGGTTTTGGTGAGGGAGATGCCTGGCAAAACCGCCCACCGCCTTCCGGATTTGGAGCATACTGCAGATCTAGCCTTGGCATACTGCAAATTTAATGTTGCTTTTTTAAAAATGTTATATTTTAAAAATGTTATATTTTAAAAATGTTATATTTTAAAAATGTTATATTTTAAAAATGTTATATTTTAATTAATGTTATATTTTAATTAATAAAATATGTAAAATTAATAAGAGCAACACTAAATCTGCAGTACTGGGTTGACTAAATCTGCAGTATTTTCCTAAAAAGGTGGGCGGTCGGGCGTTTTGCCGGGCATCTTCCTCGCCAAAACCATCAAAACAGCGAATCTGAACAAAACCTCGAATAACTTCGTATCCAAGGCTCTGGTCAATTGATAATTAGTATCATTCAATAGCCCTCGATTCAGCGATTCTTTCTATATACGTTTCATGTATTGCATCCCTGGTCTCGTGTGGCTATTCCCTAGCGAAGCCGGCGCCGGTGTCGCGGCTGGCTCCCGGCCCCGGCTATTCCCCGGCTATTCCCCGGCTATACTCGTACTTAGTCGTTTTCAAAATCGCTGCGAGATCTATTCTATCCCTCGTAGCCCAGCCAAATCCGGGATGCAGATTACGAAACATATATATTTAGAGTCGCTGAATTGAGACGATTAAGACTATGGTAATTATAAAATCGTGTGGCCCCTATATGCGAAGTTATCTGTGTTTTTGTTGAACTTTGCGTACTTGGCCATTTGATGGGGTACGGCCGCCGGATTTCCACCCACCGCCTACCCCTTTAGGAAACACTGCAGATTTAGTCAACCATATACTGCAGATTTAGTGTTGCTTATTAATAAATATAAATAAAATATTAAAATTATTATTAAAATTTATTTATATTTTAATACATTTAAAAACGTTTTACGTTTAAATTAATTAAAATATCGCGTTAAAATCGGTTTAATTAAATTATTTTTTCGTATAATTTTTAAAAAAAATTAAACTTTTTTTTATTTTTAATGGGTTTTTAAAATGTTTGAAACGTGGATTTTTTAAATTTTTAAAATTTTAAAAAAATTTCGAAAAAATTTCGAAAAAATTTTTCGTAAAAAGTAAAACATTATTATTCGTGTAATATAATTTTAATTAATTATGTAATATTTATTTAAAAAAATAATAACGAAAATTTAAACGTTATATTTTATTAAACGTAAATTTTAATTAAAAAACTTTTATTTATATTATTTTTTAAATAACTTTATTTATATTATTAATACATTTATAATTTTACTTTACATTATTTTTAAATTAACGTCACTTTAGTTTTAAAGATTTTTTATTTACATTATCTTTTTTTCTTAAATAGCGTTATCCACACTACCCCGCACATTAGTAAAAACGGTGAGCAACGCTGTACCCAATTAAATTCAATTGAGCTGCGCTAAAACTACAGGGGATGTACGTACCCTCTATGAACCCAATGCATCCAATTAGAATTAATCTACTATTTGCGCAGTGGCTCTTATCCATCCCGACAAGCCTAATATACAAATCTTTGAATAACTTCGTATCCAGGGCTCTGCTTAATCGATAATTAGACTTATTTAATCGCCTTTAATTCAGCGATTCCAGAAATATATGTTTTATAAGATGCATCGCCGTTTTGGCTGAGATATCGTTAAATAAAGTCAGGGCTGCTGTCGCTGACCCGCGATTTTTTGACTGATTGCGACAGCGACGCTGGCGTTATTCGACGATATCTCAGCCAAAACGGCGATGCATCTTATAAAACATATATTTCTGGAATTGCTAAATTAAAGGCGATTAAATGAGTCTAATTATTGATTAAGCAGAGCCTTGGATACGAAGTTATTCAAGGATTTATGTGTTTGGCTTGTCGGAGCAGCTTTAGGCATGGGAGATACTTATGCAGCCATATAAAATGAGTGTGGAAATAAGTAGATAAATGCCAGCTGAGCACCTGGGACTGGGAATGATTCTGCCAGGTCTAGCATGGCGCTAGTCCAAAAGTAGTGTGAGGTAAAATTGCGGATGTACTGGTAGTGCGGATAAAGTGATTTAAAAAAAACAAATAATGCAGATAGGAAATTTTTAATTTTATGTTAAATTTAATAAAACTATTTTTAGTTTTAATTAATATTTATTTAGTTATTTTTATATTTATTTTATATAATTAAATAAATATTTTTTATGTTTAAAATCGTTTTAATAAATTAAATATATAAATTTTTAAATAATTTTATATTTAAAACTTTATTTAATTATTTTTTAATAATAAACAAGGGTTAATAGTTTAAAAAGCTTTTTATTAAATAATTTAAGAAATTTAAAATATTTAAAAAAAATTTAATGTTAAATTAATAAGATTTGTTAAATTAATAAAAATAAAATTATATAATTAAAGTGAAAATTTATATATATTAAAACGTATTATTATATACATTATAACTTACTTTATACACGTAGCTAAAAGTGGTTAATTTATAAAGTTATAAAATTAAGTTAATATAAAGTTAAAAATAATATATATTATCCATTAAAATTAAGTAATTAAATGGTAAAATAACTTATGCACATTATAAAATTTTTATAAATAAATAACTTAACTTTATTAATTATTATTATTTTTAAAAGCTAAACTTAAATAAATTAATATATTATATATAATTAAAGTTTAACTTTTATTATATTATATAAATTTTAACATTATTTAAACTTTACTTTTTTTTTACTTAAAAAGGTATTAAATAATATTTTAACTTAAATTAATTAAATATATTTTAATATATTTATTAAAATAAAAAGAAATAACATTAATTATAAAAGTAAATATAACGTAAATTATTATATAAGTAAAATAATAAATTTAAATATAATATAACAAAATAATTATTAATAAATATAAATAAAAAACTTTTAAAAAAGTAAGAATTTTATTATAATAATAATTAAAAAATATTAACAAATTTATATTTCTTAAAAATATAAATAATTAATTTAAGGAAATTTTTAAGTTAATAAAATAAAAATATAATAATTTTGATAGAAAATTTGCAGTAAACATTAGTTTTAGCCTTAATTTTAATATCTTAAATAAAAAAATAAAGGAAAATTATAAAAAAAAAATAAAAATATATGTAAAAACTTACATATAAAAGTTAATATATTTATGTTTTATTTTTATTAATAATAAAGCTAAGCATTAAAACTTATAGTAACAACCTTTAATTAATAATTAAAAAAGAATTTAAAATTATATTAATTAAGAGGTTTGTTATTTGCACTTTATGTTTTTGCTATCAAGGCTTTATTTGCACCTCAGTACATCCGGCCCGCCGGCTAAAGCCCCGCGCTAGGCCCCGCGCCAGGGCCGGCTCAACCAACTTATCTCCCCGTATAACTTCATATATCCAGAACCTTATATAATGCAACCAGCCTCATTCAGTTCGTCTAATAAAGCGCTTTTCATTGATGCTAATCTCGAATGGTTGCGACAGCTGGTTGTTAAGTTATTCGTGGCTCTTTTCATACGAAGTCTGCCGTTAGGATATAAATGTAGCCGCCGAGGGGATCACGTGATGTGGCTCAAATCCCAAAATTAGCGCCACCATTCGTACACTTATAACTTGATAACTAGATATCGCAGGATGATGCAACCGGTATCAGTCAATTCGTAATTAAGTAAGGAATCTATTGATATTATTTGTATCATATTGCGATATTTGGTTGTAAAGTTATTCGAATATATTTTGGCTTTGCGGCCGGGCCTTAGCGGCCCCGGGCGCGGGGCTCTTGCGCGGAGCCCCGCCATATGTATTAGGGTGCAAATAAAGCCCCGATAGCAAAAACATGGGGTGCAAATAACAAACCTCTTAATTAAATATAATACTTTATTTTAAAAAATAAAATTTCTTTACTTTTAGTAGAAAATAAAATAATATTAAATAAAGGAATTATATAAAATAATAAAAAAAGTTAAAAGTTTAATTAATTTATAAAATTAATAAGCATATTATTTTAAAAAAATGGCATAAAATATAATCATTAAAAGTTAAAAACTAAAACTTTAACTAGTAAATGTAAAAGTTAATTAGGATAAATTTATAAATAAGTTAAAAAAAATTAAATAAAAGTTAAATTATTATAAAAAAATAAATAAATAAGTTTTAAAAAAAATATAATTTATAACAATAAATTATTAAAAATTAATAAACATAATCTTATAACAATTTTTAATGCATTATTTAATATAATAGAAAAATTAGATAATATTAAAGAAAAGTTTTAATAAATTAAAATTAAGAATATTATGGTAATGTTAATAAAAAAAAACATTAAATTAAATATACTTAATTTTTACGTTAATAAAAATAAAGATATGATAATTTTTAAAAGATGGTATTATTAAATATAAAATAAGTTAAAGATTAATATAGATTATTTTATAAATGATTAAGTTAAAATGGCTATAATTTATATATATTTAAAAGGGAAAATATTAAATAATCTTTTTTCATATTTATGAGAAAAATATTTGTATAAGATTAAGATTTTTAAAAGTTTAATGGATCATTTTTATAAAGAATATGTTGATTTAAATTAGAGAATAAAAGTTAAGATATAATTTATAAAGTTAAAAATAAAATATAGAAATGATTTTTATGAGTTTTATAATAAATTTGTTTAATTAATTAATAAGTGTTAAAAATTAAAAAAAGATTAAAAGCAGGAATTTTAATGATGTTTAACCTTAAGAATATAAGAAGTTTTAATTAGTTAAAGTATCAATAAAAGTTATGGATTTAATAAATTTATAAAAGTAATGGCTTAAATAATATTATTGATCGATAATTTATGAAAGGAAAAATAAGAATTATAAAAATAAAAATAAATATAAATATAGATTATGGTATAAAAATGATAAGGCTTTTAAAGTAATATAATAATAAACTTGAATAAATAATTAATTAAGCTTAAAATGTCTTTGGAGAAAGTTTAAAAATTTGTAGAAAAAAGATGATATTTTTTGTGTAAAGATAAGGGTTATATTATATAAGATTATTTAAAGAAGGATTAATTAAGTATATTTAAAATGGATAAGAAAAAGAAGAAAATAAAAAAAGTTAAAGAAATTAAAATAGTAATTTTGGTTGTAAAGTATTTTATAAAGAAATTTGAGTCAAATTTTATTAAAATTATAGAGATGAAAGAATTATTAGATTTAGAAAAAGATTAATTTTGGGGAAAGTAAACTTTATTTTAAAGATGGTATATTTATCCCGTCCGGAGGACATATTACGCTACCTCTCACATAATTGATAAGAAATTGATAAGGAAACTGATAAGGAAACTGATAAGGTAACTGATAAAAATATTACCTCGTAATTAATAAGCTTCGTTCGCGCGTTTTAATTGGCTTAACGCAGCCGCGTCACAACCGCGTAACAACCACGTGACCAAATCACGTGACCTAAAATCCGGACGGGATTTCTACTTTTTTTTTTTTTTTTTTTTTTTTCAGAAATTTTTCAAAAAATCTAAAAAATCTTTTTTATTCTAAATATATAAAATAAACCTAGCCTTCCGCGAGGAAAAATTTTTTGGACTTTTTTTATTTTTTTCTCAATGGCCCTTCGAAATGTCCGGGACGTGGCCCTCCGCAGGCTCCGGGACGTGGCCCTTCCAAATCTCCGGGATTTCGAAAAAAATAAAAAAAGTCCAAAAAATTTTATAATTTTAATATTTAAGAAGTATTATTTGATTTTTTGGAAAAAATTCTGGGGAAATAACCATTTTTATTTATTAATATCATAGTTAATAATAAACTTTCTTTAACTATAAAAAACTTATTAAGCAATATAAGGGTAAATGGATATTTTTTTATTAATATAATTTTTATGAAAAAAGTATTAAAATACTTAAAAATATAAGTAGTGATAAGATTTTGTTTTTAAATTATAAAAGGATATAATTAAAAAATAACGTAAATAATAAATGTTATATTGATTATAGATTTTTAAGTGGATGGGAGAATTGTATAATGTGTTTTAATAATGATTATAAATATAAAATGAGATATTATTATAAGTAAGAAATGGTTTTAAAATTATAACGTTTGGATTAACGTAATTTAATATAAGTTAATATTTTTAGATGATTAAAAGCAAGGGTATTTTAATGATTTTTAAATGGATTAAGCTGATTAATTTATTTTAAATATAAATGGATTTTTTTATGTAAACATATTTAATTAAGGAAAAAAGATGGATATAAAAAAAAATGTTGTAAAGTAAGTTGTTTATTTTAATAAAATAAAGTAAAGTTAAAATAAATATTTTAACGTTTAATATGTGAGATAAAAATAAAGATTACATAAAAATTATAAGCTTAAAGAATTGTATTTAGAATTAATTGAAAAGTTAATAAAATGAATAAAGTATTGGTAGGAAAATATTTAATAGAAAAAAGTAAATTAGATAAAAAAAAGAAGTTATTTAAGAAAAAAGATAAATACCTGAAACGTAATGCCTAAAAATTATATTAATTATAATAAGATATAATTGGTTGATATAAAAAGAAATTGTTAGATTTAGCATTTATCTTAATTAAAACATTTATAAAATTAGAAGAAAAATTTATTATAAATATTATCACGTTAATAAGAATTAATAAGTTTATAAAAAATAAAAAAAAAAGATTATTATAATGATAAAAAATTGTTAATAAAAGAAGAATTGTTATAACTTTTACGATAAGTAATTTCCTTGAAATATTATAAATATTTTAACGTTTTTAATAAGGAAGTTTTAAATAAATTAGCATTATTTAAACCAGGTATTAACCATAAAATTTTAATAAATAAAAAACTTAAAAATCTTAAATATAATTTATTATATAAAATATCTATAATAAAACTTAAGGTATATTAATAATATATTATAAAATATATATAAAAAGGATTTATTAAACCTAATATAATATTAAAATTTTTTTAACTTTTTTTATTTTTTTTTTAATAACTTTTCGAAATGTTCGAGACGTAGCCCTCCGCAAGCTCCGGAACGTGGCTTTTTCAAATCTCCGGAATTTCGAAAAAAATAAAAAAAGTCAAAAAAATTTTTCCTCGCAAAAGGCTAAGTTTATTTTATATATTTAGAATAAAAAAGATTTTTTAAAATTTTTGAAAAATTTCTGAAAAAAAAAAAAAAAAAAAGTAGAAATCCCGTCCGGATTTAAGTCACGTGATTTGGTCACGTGACTGTTACGCGGATGTCACGTGGTTGTTACGCGGTTGTAACGCGGCTACGTTAAATTAATTAAAACGCGTAAATAAAGCTTATTAATTATAAAGTAATATTTTTATTAATTATTTTATTAGTTTTTTTATTAGTTTTTTTATTAATTTCTTATCAATTTCTTATCAATTTTTTATTAATTTCTTATTAATTTTTTATTAATTATGTGAAAAGCAGCGTAATATGTCTTTTAAACGAGATAATAAAATGCAAGTTTTATATGTAAAAAATTAAATTTTTAAGATTTATTATTAAGATAAAAAATGTTGTTGTAAACCTTAAAAAAATCGACGTAATAATAGATTAAATAAAATTAAAAAATATAAAAAAAATGTAATTATTTTTAGGATTTTATAATTTTTATAAAAAGTTTATAAAAAAATATAACTAAATAACTTAATTATTAATAAATTTAATAAAAAAAGGGAAATATTTTAATTAAATAAAAGATTATTAAAAGGCTTTTAACAAATTTAAATATCATTTAATATACATTTTAATATTATATTATTTTAATTATAATTATAAAATAAAAGTAAAAACCGATGTATTTAATGATATGATAGTTAAAACATTAATATAAAAAAACTAGAATATATAAAAATGATATTTTATTATATATTTTTTGAAAGTAATGTAAAGAGTTAAATATAACTATAATATTTATAATGAGTAGTACTATTTGCGCAGTGCTTAGTGTGCTATTTGCGCAGTATGCCGGGTCTGCCAGCCGGCATGGCGGGTACCTGCCAGCCCACCAAAAATGATAGGCTATCGAGGTACCACTCATGCTCTTATCCATCCCGACAAGCTCAACACATAGATCTTTCAATAACTTCGCATCCAGGACAGCTATGAGCTAATAACTACTCCTATTCAATTGCCCTCGATTCAGCGATTACAGAAATATATGTTTCATAAGATGCATCGCTGTTTTGGCTGAGATATCGTCGAATAAGTCCAGGGCCGCTGTCGGAATCAATCAAAATAAAAAAGGCCAAAGTCAAAAAATCGCAGGTCTGCGACACCAGCCCTGACTACAATCAACGATATCTCGGCCAAAACAGCAATGCATCTTATGAAACATATATATTTAGAGTCGCTGAATCAAGAGCGATTGAATGAGACTAATTATTGATCTGCGGCTATCCTGGATGTGAAGTTATTCAAACATTTACGTGTTAGGCTTGTCGGACCGGCTTTAGGCATTGGGAGTACTTATCCAGCCATACAAAATGAGTGTGGAGATAAGTAGATAAGTGCCAGCTGGCGGACCCGGAATACTGCGCAAATAGTACACCACCCACTGCGCAAATAATACTACTCTTTATAATAAGGAAATATTGGTAATTATTAAAGTATTATTATATTAAAAAATAAAATTAATAAGTATATAATTATTATAATCTTTTTTTATGATAATGGATTATTATATTTTAAAATATTTTAATATAAAGAAATTATTAAATTAAAAATAAGTAAAATAAATAAAACTTTTATCCTAATATTATTTTATTATTATATATAAGTTAGAAAAAAATAATATATTAGCGGATATTTTATCTTAAAAGTATAATAAAATAAAAATTTAGGATAATATTTAATGCGAAACTTAAATAATAATAATATTTTAACCGGTATTTTTTAAAAAAAGTTAAAAATAAAAAGTATTTATAACCGAAATATTTAACCTTTAAGTTATTACTATTAACGTAATAAATAAAATGATGTGTTTGTTTATGTTAAATAAAGATATCTTAACCTTTTTAAAGTTAAGAATGACGTTTATAAATAAGATATTAAAAGTAAATATAATAAACTTTAATTTAAAAATATATTATAATTAAATTAACTAAAATAATAATAAATATAAATATATAAAAATAAGGAGGTTAATATTTTAATATAAATACCTAATAATACTTAATAAAGATAATTTATAAACAAAAATTATCACAGAAATATATTTACGTTTAATTATAAATTATTTCGGTTAATAAAAAATGTGTAAGTTAATAAGCGTGTGGTATTAATGGCTAAAATGGATGGTAAATATAAACCATTTTATTAATAATTATATTTATAAACCTTTTAAAATATTTAGGGATAAAATGTTAGGATTATTTAAATCTTTATTAATATCTTTATATATTTAATAATATATAATTATAGATTTTAAGTTTATGTTAAAGGATAAATATGGGTTTAATAATTTATTTATTATAATTAATTGATTTAATAAAAAATTTTGGTGTTGCTTTTATGGAAAAAAAATAATAGTTAAAGATATGGCTAAACTATATTATAAGAAATTATATAAAATCTTTAGATTTTTATAAATTATGATAAGTAATAAAGGGTTTTAATTTATTATAGATTTTATGGATAAATTGTTGAAGATTTTTGGCGTAAAATAAAAGTATTTATTAATAAAATATTTATAAATAGTCAGGTAAATAAAAATAATAAATGAATATATTAATTAATGGTTAAAATTATTTATT